>JAQFZC010002718.1:0-21672 GCA_034695205.1 Dicyrtoma fusca
TTACTAGTTTTGACCTTTTTGAAAAAGTGTTATGTACTAGTTTTAACCTGTTTGAAAAAGTGTTATGTACTAGTTTTGACCGTTTTGAGAAAGTGTTATTTACTAGTTTTGACCTTTTTGAAAAAGTGTTATGTACTAGTTTTAACCTGTTTGAAAAAGTGTTATGTACTAGTTTTAACCTGTTTGAAAAAGTGTTATTTACTAGTTTTGACCGTTTTGAGAAAGTTACTGTATAGAATTAAACACTTTTACAAAGCATTCTTTCCGTGGTTCCCTAGCTGTTAATAGGTTAAAAACACTGGCACGGATTAAGGCGTATTCATAAAAACCCAAATTAGGAACAGTTTTTGAAACTGTGTTTCTTGGAATGACTTTTATTTGTATTTATGCCGCGTATCACTACTGGTACATATGGTTTGGAATTGAAATTGCAGGGATCAGACGTCGACTGGGAAAACGTACTGGACGCGAGCGTTCTTACGGTATCCACAATCCACGGCCCGAGTCTACACAGAAATCAGTATTATAATGAAGATGTTAAACTACCTTGGGCCTTACGTTACACTGGGTGCGCAAGTCTCGCTTCATATTGTAATCATTGTGTCCTTCTTTTTGGCAATCAAAGGACAAACATCCCACACCAAAGTAGGCAGTTCCATTAATGGCTTTCAAAATGTCTGCATTTTCTGTTTTGAGTGTATATGCTGTGTGCGGGTAAGTCAGCACTCGACCGAATTTCTCAACTCCTGGATGCAAAGAATAAAGGAGCTCAATATAAGTTCTAGCAAAAGAGGCGACGCCCCTTTTACTCAGAGCATGAACAAATGGATGGAACGAAAATTGAAGTCCTTTCAGGTTTTAAAAGTGAACATTGGCTTTTTCGCTACCTTTGATCGAGACTATACGATTGGGCAGCTGGAATACATGGTCGGGAAAGTTATCGACCTGTTAGTTACATTTTAGTAAAGTAAACGTCATCTTTTAAATATGTGGATAGACGAATGAAAACGAAAAAAAACTATATTCCCTTACTGTTATGTATCGTAACTATTAATCGAATTAAAATGCTTCACGTATCGTAAATCGAGCTTAAACCAACTTATTTGCATTTTGCATGTGCAACTGTACCCTACCGTTCCACTACTTGTTCTTGTTGCATGCCTCACTGTAAGCTGAGTTGTTCATGTAGTATTTATAAGAAATTAGTTTGTCTCTGTAATTTACATACAATTCCCAAGCAACATTGAGGAAAGGCTATTTTAGCAGCGATTTCGAAGATTGCAAGGAAGGGCACTAGGAAAGAATTTACAAAGGAACATAACAGGCATAGAGTTGAAAACTATTGGAGGCAGCAAGAGAACAAACTTTTGACCAGTGAATCCTAGTCCTTTAAACCATAAAAGAGGCAGCAGTATTTGAAATAATTTATTGTCTAAAATCATTGTTATTCAAACTATGTTCTATTCCAATTAATACAGTCTAGTGGTTTAGCTCTTTCAACCAAGTTCCATTTTTTAGCCTTTAAATGTATATACATTATCTATAGTGACACATATAGAAATTGTGGAGAGATGTGATTACGTGAAAAAAACCACACGTGTGCTATAAAAGGTGGGGAATCAACCTTATTTGCATTTTCATCCGCATTTGCATCCTAGTCATTCACCACTCATTCATGTTATGTAAGTATACCTATACATTGCCTCGTGGAGCCAGCTAACAAAACTTGACCCTGACAATGGGGTTTCCAGTGTACGTAACTACGTCTATTTTAGCAGCGATTTCGACGGTTTCATGGAACGGCATCAAAGCAATTATCAGAGAATCTGTAACAATGAAAATAAAGGGCACAGAATTGAAAACTAATAATGGCATCAAGACGACGCATTTGTGATTAATAATTCTCAATTCTCATGCTTTTTTGAACATAAAGAAATCTAAAGTATTTAATATAATTTAGTATTTTTAAAATATTTGAATTTAAATGAGAGGTATTATTAGAATGGTGAGGTGCTCACAATTTGCAACAAGGGTTTCACTTTTCATCACTTCAAAGTGCAAATTCTATTGTCTATAGGGACACGTGCAGTAACAACCTATAGAGAGATGTGATCAAGTGAAAAAAACTACACGTGTGCTCTAAATCGTTGGGAAACAACCTTATTTGCATATTGCATCTGCATCTGCATCTGCATCCAAGCCATCCACCTTTTCATTCATGTTATATAGGTATGTACATTGCCTCGTGGAGCCAGCTAATAAAACTTGACCCTGACAATGAGGTTTCCAGTGTACGTACAAACTGCCTTCTTAAAGCCAATGGGGCGAGTTTACAAATTATGTTCGCAAAGTTAGAGCGTGTTTTCTTTATGACTGACTTTTTAGCTATTACACATTCAAATCTGGTTCTTGTAACCAACAACGAAGGTGGCCAACTTTTTTCAATTAAAAACATAGTTTATGAACAGCCCGTTAGCCGTCAGGCAACTTTTGTGTTTAATTCAGCACTGCAAGCCAGGCTGAAGTTGACCAGCTAAAGATGCAAGGCAAATGTATATAAAGGATTCCACGAACGTTCTATGGAACCGGCCGCCGTTCAGTTTCATAAACGACTTACAATAGTGAGGATTGTTCCGTTTGTATTGTTAAACTACAAGCAGGATTTATATATTATATATTATTGAAATCATAAAAAAATAATCAAAATAATAGTTCTGACGAAAGTTAATTGGCAGTATCAGTTTACTTCAAATTCTGTAACAAAATGCGTGAATTATTAATTTGTATCCATGCTGTTGCCTCTGTCATATTTTTCTTGGGTGCTGTTCTACTGGTCTATTCGGAAGTGAGAGTCTTACGTAAGCTTACCATTGACTTAATTTTACTAAATTTTATTTTATTAATGGTTGAACACTTATAAACACTTTTGTAAAACTGGAGTTTAAAATTTCCTATTATCTGTATTTGCAGCTTCGTTCCATAAATCGTACCATCACACGGACGGAATGGCTTTGAAAGGAGCTCACTATATTCTGTATAAACAAATATAGTTCGACTGTACGACCCTTTAAAAGAGTTATAATGCAGTAGCTGCAAAAGCGCCTTTATGAAGACACAAAGTATATAGTAAGATACCATCACCGATATGTTTTCACGTCAGAACCACTAGACACTCTATGTAGCTTTATAAGAAATCAAAGCTAATTCAGTTGTGATAAATATTACAATTTTGCAGTACAGAACGCAGTTTTTATTTGCACTTTACTATTACT
Organism: Dicyrtoma fusca; assembly: GCA_034695205.1. Classification (NCBI taxonomy): domain Eukaryota; kingdom Metazoa; phylum Arthropoda; class Collembola; order Symphypleona; family Dicyrtomidae; genus Dicyrtoma; species Dicyrtoma fusca. The sequence continues at coordinate 3,273 of JAQFZC010002718.1, forward strand.
ATGTAAAAAAAAATTGATAGCTTTACTTGTAAGATCGATTTGTATTTATTTAGTATAATGTACTAACAATAAAAGATTTCTAGATTTCTAGATATTATGCAGAATTTCTTAACCAACGTATACTGTATACGTATACCTAAATCTTTTTATTGTGTATTTAGGTCTTGCATTGATATGTATCTCGGTTAATAAAAAATTGAATAGACTTATTACACATTTAATTAGGACGTAGACCCGGAATTTGCATAAATTAAAAATAGTTTATATCTACAAGTCATACACCAGCATTAACAACCTATTTCACGAAATACTTTTCTATACGTCGTATCTAAAGTCATTATCTAATTAATGTGTTATGAAATAATGGCAAATACGATTGAATGTAGGAATTCATTTTCTTTCCGTAAAAACACGTGCCAATAATTGTAGTTCACGTTACATTTAGATGTGGAATGTTTAATGGGCCGGACATCCTCAACTGCTGTTTTATATAAATAAGACAAACATTTTCCTATATAGGATATTCCTTTTGTTTTACGGTAAATGCGGCTCCAACGGCGGCTTCTAAAATATTCTACAGATTTTTCTAAAGAATTGTAAATATTCTGTTTGCAAATAGGAACCCAATAAATTCGCGACACCGGGAAATACATTAGCAAACTGGATCCTCTCAACCTTTGGCTGCTTATTCTTCGACTTCAACCCAAAACCCAACGAAACCAAAAAGCTGTCGTCTAAATGAAAAATCACTACCTGTCATTTCTACTTCCTCTGCATTTACACCAGCTTTGCCCACCAAATAAAAGAGCTATTAAAAATATCCCAAGAAATCAATAAAACCAAAACTTCAAATGATCTAAAGTTTTTATTGAATGCAGCGTTTATACTTTGAACGTTTATGAAAAAAAATTTAAAAACAAGTTTTCATACATAAACGTTGGTTTTAAGTTTGCTATAGATTTTGCCCTCCAAAACCTTCGTATTGTACACGCGATTAACTGTCAATGGTAAATTACACGTCTGTGGTGGAGGTCGAGTTACGGCTTGCAATTTCATTTTGCAATTTTTCTGTTTTTGAAACAATAACATAAGTGGATACGAGTAGGTTGAAACCCTACTTTTTACTATATATGACTTACAAAACAACTGCCAACTTTAAACAAAAACGGTTTTGCCCCATACTATACTACTATTACAAAATACAGAATTAAAATATCATTTAATATAGTTTGGAAATTTTATAATACCACTCATACAACATATTTTTAATATTGACAAGAAAAAGGTACTTTCAGCTCCCGTTTTCTGCTAATGGGATTTAATCATTTAAAAGTGCAGAAAAGGATAACTTGAGCTACTGAATAAATTTTAGTATCTAATACGCCCTTACAATTGTATGCCAGGAAAATGATTTAATGTTCTTTTTTCCAGCAAACGGCGGATCAAATCAGAAAAATGGTAATAAATATACGGTTGGTCTGCAAAATTCTGATAGCCATCACGAGTAAAATATTAATCTTTGTAATGGAAACGGTCGAATACAGTTTCTCAGGCATTTTGGACTTTTGTAAAATATTATGTGAACATTGGTCAGTGGAGGCAAAAGAGTCCGATGGGGCAGAGCGGTCGTTGGGGTGTAGCGGTCATGGGGCAGAGTGGTCATGGGGCAGAGTGATCGTGGGGCAGAATGGTCATGGGGCAGAGTGGGTGATCTAAATTTTGCTATTGATCTGGCCTTCATAACATTTCTATTCTCAACAGCGATTAAAGTGGTAAATTTAATTTACCAATTGCTGGCTCGGTTGAACGCGTAAGCTACCGATTGCAATTTCAGTTTGCAAAGTGTTCGTTTTTGAAATTTTAAATGTGGAAACGAGCGGGTCGAAACCCCAGTTTTTATTCTAATGACTTAAAAATATGAAAACCCTCAACTTAAAAAAAAACGGTTTTGTCTTATCTTACACTACCATTAAAAAAAAAGCATGGGCATATTATCATGCACCATAGTTCTCATATTGAATAATGCTACCAGTCTATATACATTTTCTAATTTTGACAATGGGATCTAATCATTTTAAAGTACAGGGTGGATCATAAGATTTGATCCCCCACATACTGCCTAAGCCAGCGAAGTCGCGCGGTGACATTATAACATGTTTGATAGATAAGTTTGTTGCGGATCTAGCCCAGAATCAATTTTAAAATTGGTGTACAAACACAAACAAAAAAGCTATGATGCAAAAAACTGAAATCAAGTCGATTTTTGCTATGCTTACAATGTGTTAGTTTTTTGTTCATAACTTTTTTAGGTTTGAACTGATTTTAAAACTAATTACTGTGCTGGATTTGCTATGCAATTCTGTACGAAACATGCTATCACATGACTGTGCGACTTTGTTAGTTTAGGCTGTGAAGTGGGGGAGGCGGCAAATGTTATGAGCCACCCTGTACACAACCAGAACATACTAAGCTACTGAATGAGAAAATTACGCAAGCTAGGACGATGATTACATATTGCTTTCTTGCAAACTACGAGATCGAATCAGCCACATTTAAATGACGTAAATGGCTGGTCTTCAATATTCGGATCAGTATCTGTAGCATAATGTTAATCTTAGTAATGAAAACTGTCGACTACAGCCATTTTTCAGACATTTTGGGCTTTTGTGAAATATTATATGGAGATGTAATCTTAGTAAGCTGTAAAGAAAATTACAAAACCTAGCTGCAACGCAGACTATAGTGCCAACGTGCCGTAAAATAATTTGGTTTATAAACCTTGGGTTACAAGACTACTTCAAGACGTAGATACACATTTAGCCTACAATCCAAAAAATATTTCCTGTATCGTCAGTACTACCCGGTCTACCCGTCAGACAAGCAAACAGAAACGTTAGTCCTCACTTACACAGTGAAGATTTATAAAATCAGTCAAATTGACAGCAATCATGGTTCTGGGACCTGTTTTTAAAGGAATCATTGGGAAAACCTTTTCTGGGGTGACGCGATTTGGTGCACACCTTTTACTTGGAATGATACTAAAAAGCGACTCGAATTAGTGACGTCAAAGGGTAGATTTATTGGTTGGGGTTGCAACTTTGTTTTAATGTTTGCATTTGCATGTTATAATTCACAGCAGACTTACTTCTACGCATATCAGGCAGAAACGCCGTTACAATACTCAGCTCCAATTGTGCTTTGGAGCTGCTGTACCTGGCTACTTGTGTATTTCCAGGTTTGCACGTTTCTTTTCTACAAAGAAATCCCAGGATGCTTCAACCAAATTTTAGAATATGATGAGGGTTTTTGCAAAAAGTATGGATCTAAACCCTTACAAAGGCGCCAAAAACAAAAAAAAGATCTTCTTGGAATGACACTAGCCACTAGCATTTCTTCACTATTCACTGTACCTCAATTGTCTGACAATGGCAGTTCTTTTGGGTCTCGCGCATCAAACTCCATTCCACGTTTTCCAGCTGTCCTCCAGTGTTCGACAAGTGGAAGTGATCTATTATCTGAAGTTAGGATTTACGACTATCGTTTGCGAATACATTCTATTCACATTAGCTGCACTTACGTTTTTCTGGATTGCAATAATAGGATCTGGCTTGGTTTCCATGGAGGCTCTAAATCAAATAAGGTACACAATTCTTTTAACGCACTAATTAAATGAATTATGTAATCTGTCTTACAACAAGCATAATCTAAATTGGCACAAAGTCGATATGTCGTGCAGAATCTTATTTTAAACATTTTAAAAATATTTAAACTGCGTTTCAATTAAATGCATGTAACAAAAACTGAGAAATGTTGTTGTTGTATTGTTTTAATTGATAGGAGTACTAACTCCTTTTATTTTATTACGCTCATCAGTGTTGCATACTATTTCGAATTTTTGTTGCAGGGATGAGACATCGACTGGGAAAAGTCACTGAACAAGAGAGTTCTTACGATATCCCCAATCCACGGCACGAGTCTACACGGAAATCAGTATTATTATGAAGCTAGTCAATTATCTTGGCCCGTACACCATGCTGGGTTCCCAAGTGATGCTTCACATTGCCATCAATCTGTCCTTGTTTTCGGCAATTAAAGGATCTATCGAAACAAAATTAGGCCAAATACTTAATTCCTTTGAAAATGTGTGCATCTTCTGTGCTGAGTGTATATGCTGTGTAAGGGTAAGTCAGCACTCGACAGAATTTCTGAATTCCTGGACGCACCGAATTAACGAGCTCAATATATGTGGCAACAGTAGTGGTAACATCCGCTTCACTTAAAGCATAAACAAATGGATGGTTAAGAAATTGAAGTCCTTCCGGGTTTTAAAAGTAAACATTGGTTTCTTTGCTACCTTTGATCGAGACTATACGATCAGGCAACTGGAATACATGGTCGGGAAAGTGATCGAGTTGTTGGTCACATTTGAATAAAGTAAACGGTTTCTGGTGGATTATGTTGCTACTGGCTATCCGTATGAACACGTAAAATGGTTATTTTCGCTCACTGCATGCTTCCTAAACTGAATGTACCTAGATGTTTCACTAGTGCCGGTCAAACCAATGTGAGACGTGATTAAGCCTCTAGGATTGTAAGCACTTACTTTTTTTTGTGTTACAAGCAGGGATGGTAATGTTTATAATACGGATTCTGATTACGATTCCAATTCTACAAATAAAACTAATGTGAATTCGAATTCCTGTTCTAATTCTCAATTTTTAAAAATACGAGATCTAATTATGGTTCTAATTCTCGAATAATACCGATTAAATTTCGATTATAATAATTACTATTCCTGGACGCTAAGACTTTAAAAAGTATTGAAACTTGGTCATAGTAAAGTGTTACAATGCTATAATAGATTGCCTTTGCATGGCGACCGATATGTATTAGTGACCCCATGCAATATTATACCTGCCCAAGTTAAATCACTTAAAGATCATAATAATAGCTAGGACTGTACCTGGCCAATCTTTGTTTACATTTAAATTCTAGTGTGCAGGAATTTGAATTGAATTGTTATCGGGCTATGGCACAGGACACACATTAGGTATTAATTTTCAGACAAAAATAATAGTGGTGGATGCACGCTCGCATGCTAAATGGAACACAATATTCTGACCTTTGAAAATCTTTAGTCTAGATAAGGAAGAAGCGTTGTACACCCGCAGGCATCCACGCAGGGATCAAACCACGGACATGTACAGTACTTGACCAAGATATGTAAATAGTTAACAGTGCGGAAGATAGCAGTGTAATAACATTTTGAATGAAATAACATACATATTACACATAATTCTGTGGGATGTAAAATTAAATAATATATTTAACTGGTTAACTGGGTTTTGTTCATAATGTAATACGAGTTATGTTATACAAGAATAGATATACGAGTCTAACTTTTTTCAGGGAATTTCAAATTAAACCGCAGTGAATAACAGTAATGACGTCCATTTAATTCTGACATTTAATTTTAACTGTTACTGTTATAAAGCTTGTAGCATATAAACACTTAATATAACTTCTTACAACGTCTTACGAGTATTGCAGTCGTATACAAAACTTTGACTATATAAATACAATAAATAATGGCATTCCAGTTGGCTCCTACAATTATTGTACTAGAAGGAAATGCTCGTACTACGTATTAATGTAAATTAGGGTCTCGCAATTAGGTCTTGTTACCTTTGTAATAGTATAATATACTTGGACGGTCGTACAAATCCATATAGAGCTAGAAGCTAAATATCACGATCCTCAAACCCTTAAAAGGAAAGTTTGAGTATCCAAAATTATATACACTACTGACAATAGCATGGATAATTGAACCGTTTTGCTTTAGACTTATCGTTAGTTGCATGTAATCTATCTTGCTTTTTAGATAAGAATGTGTGCACAAACACTCGAAAAAATGCCATTAAAAGTGAAGGAATTTGACATCTGGATCGCATTATAATCTCATTATGCTCGCATCATGCTGGTGATGACGCGGGCATAATGCGGTTATGATGCGATCCAGATTTAAAATTCCTTCACTTTTAATGACATTTGGTAGAGTGTACCGTTATAGTTTTTTTTGGTTTAATCACTTCTTGCATTGCATTGTATCTCGTTTACAAAAAAACTTATTGCGTTTGTCTAATTGGTCTGTATCACAACACTTAATTGGAACCCGAACTCGGAATTCGCGTAAATTAGTTAATTATACCCATAAACCGTAGAATAGCAGTAAACGTTTATTTAACCAATTAGTTTTCTATTGGGAATCATTACCTTTTTGATAAGTTCTGAAATGACGGCAAATACGATGGCACCCATAAATCATTTTCTTTCTGTTAAAACACGTGCCAATTATTTATGATAATTTTATATTTAGAAGGAAATGCGGAATGTTCGGTAGGCTAGACATGTCAACATGTTGTTTTATATAATATGTAATAAGGCACACATTTTGTTAGTCGGATTTCTTGCAGTATTATCGGCTCTTACGGCAGCTTCTACTTTATACGAGTGTGGCAATAATATTTATAACCATTTTATTTCTAAAAACATGGAACACGAGGAATTTACAACACCTGGAAATACCCTAGCAATAAAGATCCTCTTAACGTTTGGTTGCTTACCCTTCGATTTCAACCCAAAAACTAACCAAGCAATTAAACTGTCATCTAAATGGAAAATCATGATCAAATATTTCTATTTCCTCTGTGTTTGCATCAGTTTTGCCCACCAAATAAAGGAACTATTAAAAATATTTCAAGAATACAAGAAGACAAAAACCTTCAATTTCAATCATTTCTCAATCCAATTCATTTGCACCTGCGGCTGTTTACATTGCATTATACTAACACTACTTTTTAAAAAATATGAAAGTATCATGTGCCTTGTGTGGAATGAACTTCATTCTACCAATTCTAAAAACGACCTTCAATTGAAACAGAAACGGAAAACACGCACGAGCGGCTCAAAATTGCTTAAAATCTTTAACATGTCGAAACAAAAAATAATTTTAAAGTTTCTGCCACTAATCGTTTCCGAAGGAAGCCTGTTTGCACTGCTAATTATTTTAACTGACCCCACACGACCGCAGCTTCTAATTCACAATGTATCCGAAGGCAACAGAACAGGCAAGAGTTACATCTTATTCTATCTGTTTGAATGCATCGTCATAACTAACATTGCAATAAATATATACCTTCAGTTTTACTTCACAATTTTATTCCTTGAAAAGTGCTACTTCACCTTAAAGGCCCTTCAACTAAACGTGCCTCATTCAGAGGTTAAGGCCATCACCCTGGTCACCAAGAAGCAGCAACTTCTTACAAATTTGTTCAATCTTTGCAGCTCAAGTATGACTTTGGCTATCAAATTGTTCTATCTCTGTCTGTCAACGGGTGGATTATTCTTTGCCATTAAATTTGCTTACGAAGCACCCATTGTAGCCGGGTTCAACGTTTTTGTAGCCATTGGTGGGGGTTTATGTTACTGCATTAGTTTTGAGAGAGCCTTCGAAATTCCACAAAGAATGAAGCTGTTGAAGCAGTCTATCCTACTGGCCTCCACAAATTTGGCAGGTGGGGAGCAAGGCAACGTGGTTCGCTGGGGTCACCTGGTCTTTTATAAGCGGGACTTTAACAATCTTTTAATCTCAAAAATTGTCCGGTCCATTCGTTGTACAGGGATAAAGGTTGGGGGATTTAGTATCATGGAGAAAGTCTCTACACTGGTTTTTATCCACTTTGTGGTCAGCTATGTGGCAACGTTGCTAATTACCTTGAAGTAGTTTTCAAAGCCACTGTCAAGCATTGCAAAGCAATATAAAATATATACAAGGGGTAATACTTCATTATAATACTTTCTATTTAATTTTATAGGGGTCCATTTTATGAAGCGGTAATACGTTGTCATTATTGGCAGTGTAATAGTAGTTTTCAATTAAATGTATTTTCAAGGAGTACGCGGTTACGCACAAAATTCGATAAAATATTCAATACTTTGTAACTAACCTGGCTGGGGTTTGAGTTATTTTATTTTTTACTTACATTTATATGTGGCTTTAGTTAAGGAACCAAAACTGTTGCTCAAATCTTTTGGCAAATAAACAAATAAACGTTTGCTATCACACAAATATTGTTACTTGAATAGGATTTAATATAGCTTTCGACCGATTTCTTATGCATAAATGTGGGTTTAAGTTTTGCTATCAATCTGGCCTTCATAACATTTATATTCTCAACCGCGATTATAGTGGTAAATTACATACCTAACTTTTACGTAAGCTACCGGTTGCAACTTAATTATACAACTTTAAGTGTTCGTTTTTGAAAAAATTTCAAACGTGAAAACAAGCTGGCAAAATCCCATTTTTATTCTAATGACTTAAAAATATAAAAAACCTAAACTTAAAAAAAAACGGGTTTGCCTCATCTAACACCGCCATTAAAAATAAAGCATGAACATACTCTCATGCAACGTAGTTGTGAAATTGAATAATACTAGTCTAAACATTTTCTAATTTTGACAAGTGAACGTTATTTTCTACTATTTCTTCTGTGTAATGGGATTTAATCATTTTAAAGCACACAACAAGATTATGCGGAGCTACTTAATCAATTTTTCTCAAGCTAGGACGATGGTTTAATATTTTGCTTTCTTGCAAACTACAAGATCAAATTAGACACATGTTAAATACGTAAAAGGCTGGTCTACAATATTCGGATTCGTAACGCTTGTATAATGTTAATCTTAGTAATGACAATTGTCGACTAACGTTTTTCAGACATTTTAGACATTTATAAAATAATATATGGAGATTTAATCTTGATCTAAACTCTTACTAAGGCGCAAAAAAAAGATAAAAGACCTTCTTGGAATGACAATAGCAGTTCTTCACTATTTAATGTATTTTAAATGTCTGGTTGCGGCAGCTGGTCTGGTTCTCCTGACACAAATTCCATTCCAATTTTTCCAACTTCCCTCCAACATTAGACAAATGGAAGGGATTGATTATCTCAAGTTAGGATTTACTATTATTGTTTACGAATATCTTCTGTTCACATTAGCTGCACTTGCTTTGCTCTGGATTGCATTCCTTGGATCTGGCCTGGTTTCCATCTTCGAGGCTCTAAATCAGATCAGGTATCCAATTTTCTCAACGCACTCAATAACTGGATTATTTAGTCTGTTTTCAAACATGCGTAATCTACATTGACACTTAATAGAAGTATGCAAAATCTCGGTTTACACATTTTCTAAGTATTTGAACTGCGCTTCATACATTAAATGTGTGTAACAAAAACTAAGAAATATTATTACTGTATTGTTTTAATTGAAGCGCGTAATAATTCAATTTATTTTATTACACTCATCAATGCTGCATAATGTTCCGAATTTGCGTTGCAGGGATGAGACTTCGACTAGGAAAACGTACTGGACGCGAGAGTTCTTACGCTACCCCCAATCGACGGCACGAGTCTACACGGAAATCAGCATTATAATGAAGATGTTCAACTACCTGATGCCTTACGTTATTCTGGGCTCGCAAGTCATGCTTCACATTGCCATCATTGTGTCCCTTTTTTTGGCAATCAAAGCAAACTTAATCCAAACAAAATTAGGCCAAACACTTAATATCTTTGAAAATGTGTTAATTTTCTGTTTTGAGTGTGTTTACTGTGTAAGGGTAAGTCAGCACTCGGCAGAACTTCTCAACTCATGGCTGCACCGAATTAACGAGCTCAATATAAGTCCCAACAGAGGAGGCAACATCCGTTTCACTCACAGCATGAGCAAATGGATGAAAAAAAAATTGAAGTCCTTTCAAGTTTTAAAAGTGAATATTGTTTTTCTTTGCTACCTTTGATCGGGACTATATATTATACGATTGAGCAGCTGGAATACATGGTCGGGAAAGTTATCGAGTTGTTGGTTACATTTGAATAAATTAAAAGGCATCTGGTGAATTACGTAGCTACATACTGGCTATCCGCATGAAAACGTAAAAGGGTTATGTTTGCTAACGCATGCATCATAAACCGAAGCTTTTTTAATAAAAGTGACGATACTTATTGTATTTCGAAAATCGCTGTAACTGCATTACATTCAATTATAGTGTGTTGACGTAGTGTAGTAGCGTCTGCTAGTTTACAATAGCATTGCTACAGGGTATAGATCGCAGTTAGTTCAGTCACCAGCTATACTAAATAGCTAACAACAGGCAGTATTTAAATTCAAACCATTGCAATTAGTTAAAGGTAATATATACAAAATGAACGACAGTCTATCTACAATGTAATTACATATTGTTGACAAGGGGGCGTCCATAAATTATGTCCCAAAAATTTCCCTAAATAAGGTTAAAAGTTGGTCACATAAAGTTCTGTGAAGCTTAAATAGACTGGCTATGCATGAGTTCATGTATGAATGACCCTAAATGCACTGCTACACCTGGCTGACAACTAACAATTAACTAGTAGGTTAACAAAAATCCCTTAACAACTCCATTAAATGGGATTGTACTTTGCTACATACTGTTTACATTTCCATTGTAATGTACAGGACACTAACATTGAAAATAATGTAATTTACTATTCTACGAATGACGAATGATGGACATTGGCTCGTCAGGTTTAATAAAAACAATACTGCACTTGCTGTCACAGTCTGTAGTTGTTGTTGCTTTAGCATTACGTGCTGTGTAAATAAACACACTGAAAATAAAACTGTACTTCCTCTTGCTAATTTGTCTGTCTTTTGTACACAAACACTTTACATAGGTATATGTGAATCACATGTATATCCGTTGGCGCATAAATTCGCCTACGGAAACCCCACTTTTTCCCCATCTGTAACTATTCATTGTGACACCAAATTTTACTGCAATAAAGGGAATTTTTTATCAAAATTCTTTGACTCAATTGTAATAGTAAATACCACTAGATTACAACATACAATTAACAGTACTGGACTGTTCTGACGTTCTGAATATCCATATAAAGTTGGTTGAAAAGAGCCAAATATACATAAAAGTAAGCTCACGCACTAAAATCTTGCAGCTATGTAAGTTTTACTTATTCTGTTAGTCGCTTTGTGTCTCTTGGCAGCTTGTAAAGGAAGTAGAAAATAATTAATTATTATTGCGTTCCGTATTTTCCTAAACTTCAAAGCAGGTCATTCTACTGATATTTACAAGGAAAACAGTTTAACGTTTATTCCATGTTACGATAAATTCATTTATTTTGGTGAATAAATAAAAGTTTTCTGTCCCACAAACAACAAATACTTTTATTCTCATTGGAACTACGCACCGAAGCTGTTGAAAATATCTTTGCCATGGCCACTGAAAATATCACCAAATTTTTGAAACAGGCTAATAATTTGTGCTTAATTTTGATGGTTGTTTTCACTGCTAGTAACCTTAGCTCAGCTTTTGCAAAAGTAGCTGACCTTAGTAGCAATGATGTTCAGTGCAACTTTAGTTTAATTATACTCGAAGGTTGCTTTACCGAAAAAGGGAACTCAAACCAAAGTCGAACCCGCGTTGATTTCACTGTACTTAAATTTCGTTTTAATGCAAAGTCGGAGATAAAAAGCAAAAATGGGGTGGAAGCCCCCGAATTTTGTGAATTTGAAGAAGTTTTGGATTTCCCAGAAAACTGTATTGAGCAGAACAAAAGTGTGGTGTATAGTGAGCTCGTTAGGTGTACAAAGCCGGATTCTATTGAATTGAGTGGTAACTAATTTTATTTATTTTTTATTTTGAAAGTTATTGTACATTTTTGAACTTAAACATTAATAAAGTAAGTATTTTGAATTCTTGTTGAAGGTCCTGCAATTTGGGTAGCTGGTAGTGTATACCGAAAGTATGGCGCCTCCTACAGAGAAGACACAAGTAGGATATTTTATCATTCCCAAAATCGTTTTTAATTACATTGCAAAAATTTAATTACACTTTTAATCCTTTTTTGATTCTAGCTGGCCTCGTGATGGAATGCATTTCAAAGGAACTTTTACAACTTCGCACGGCAGATACAGTAGTAAGCAAGTAGCAAAATTATCCATTAACAGCTTGCGTTATAAAATACAACTAATTTGTTTTTTCTTTAAATCTAAGGAATTTTCTGGGATTGGTGTGAAACTGGGGAAAATTGCCAGCCCAGTAAAACAATCAAACTTGAACCCCCAAGCTTTCAATAACTGGATTCAAATTCAAGTTCCAAAAAATTTTAAATCTGGAATAATTCAAGATTATCACAGCAACTACAGCCTCTTCTCACTCGACAAAGATCACAAAGAAATCCAAATTAAAAATATTGAGCTAATCATTAAAAATCCCGTGTCAACCACTAATAATGTGAGCAAAACAATTCGAATTGAATTTCGTCCCACTGGAGTTTCCTGCACGGCGTCGAGTAACGACAACATTTATTTGGCGGCTATTGGTGGACAGAATCCTGTGGAAACGCAAATTCTTTACAGATGCCTTCCACGTGTAATTCCGAAATTTAAAATACAAAGTTGTACAAAATTTTCTTATTTAATTTCATGAATATTGGGTTCTTTTTTAAAGCAACTTGATGACTGTGAGTTGAAAGTGGTTGGGACAACCTGCTGGCAAAATCGCCCTTGTAGCATCATGGACATTAAAACAATGGAGCCTAATGGAATTATTTTCTGTTCACATCCAAAAGATGGCAGTTTAACGAAAGAGTACTTTACCGGGCTTGACGTGTTTATGTGTAAGATTTGTTGCTGTTGTTTAAAAATATTTTTGTAAAGACAAATTGCGATTTATAATTATTTATTTTTTATTTCTAGACGACACAGACCCACACACTGAAATCGCCAAAGTTTTGATTGACCTAAAAGTCGAGGACGGAAAAACACTGGTTCGAATTGTTGAAGAAGATGAACCCGAAGCGGAAGATTTGAAAATCGAAACCATGACATTTTATGAAAAGGAAACAGTCAATTTTGAATGCCAGTACCTACCGTATGTTTTAGTGCCTTCAGTCATTTGGCAAGTGCGGTTTAGCAATCAAAGTGTCCTTCAAATTCACACCAGTGAGCTCAATTCAGAAGGTAAGCATGGAAAAAATTTATTTTTATTTTGTAATAATTACTTCACAGTTTTATTCCTCAAAAAATACAACTATTTTATACTAAAATATGCCAGACATCCACGATGAAGAGCTAGAAGCCGTGGACGGTGAACTACGAAATTACGTGAAGATTAAATCGGCAAAATTTAAGCTTACAATGACGACGGATATAAAGGAAATCAGCTGTAGTGCTTCGTTTTGGGATTCAGCGGATTTTGTTAGTAGCACCATAGAACTCCACGTTTTAGGTAATCAAACCAAGGCACAAAATAACTTATTGTAATTGCATGTGAAAGCACAAGCTTTTTACTATAGCTGTGAATATACAAAACCACAAAAATTAGAAAAAATATTTTGATTCTAGCTGGGTTTGAACCTTGGTCACTGCTCAATGTATTGTGAATAGGTATTTTCATTTGTAAGTGGTAATTTTAAATAAATGTGTGTTATTATGCGTTTTTTAGAGAGCCAAATTCCAACATTTACTGAAAAATCCTTGAACGAAGACCCACTGGAGGTAGATGCTGGTCAAAGCTTTAGTTTAACGTGTCAAACGGAAAGCAGTGCCCCACATCCGTCCTATGAGTGGACCTACAACGGAGAGGTAAAAATGCTACAAAAATATGGTCACAAACATTATAATTGTGTTCATTACTAATTGTTTTTTTTTAATTTACGGTAGAAAATTACTTCCAACGAAAACTGCATTAAGATTATAAACGACAGTTCAACCAACAGTTCTTACCTGTCCATTTGCAACGCTGGTAAATCTCACGAGGGAACCTTCACTTGTCGTGCTACAAATTTTCTTGGGTGGAATGAAAAACAGTTTCAAGTTAAAGTCAACCCTTGTAAGCCATTGAGAGCATATTTTTAAACTGTGGCACTAAACGCTAATTTCGGTGTCAAAGTTTGTTTTGCCTGTTTTGTTGTCTTTCATTGTTGTTCAATGTGGCCGTTTTTGGAATATTAAATGTTTGTCTTTCGTGTCGTTTCAAAGTTCACACTGTCTAAATTAAAGCTTTCTGTTCAATGCTGTTCAAAAAAACAATACATTTTTTTAACTGAATTTACATACCTAACAATAGTCCATAGAAAACTTGATATTTCTAGTACATTCAAATGCATGGATTTATTTCGGCATTTCTTGCGCACTCATTGCACTCCTTCTGCCAATGATTCTTGCTCTATACAGAATCTACTTAACTCAAAGGGTAAACGAATACTTTCAACTACCGGAAATTAAAACATTTGTAAACTAATGCAGACGTAGGTAATTAAAGACCTGCTACAGTAATTAAACGCTTTTATAGACTCGACTGTCAGCGCTTGAAATTACCGCCTTTGAGAATGGAGACGAGAAGGAGTTGAAGCGAAATCGATTTGCTCATGAAAATGCTCAATTTCTCCCTTACGACAGAGACTATGAGATTCCTTGGTCGGATGTTGAAATTGGTAAAAAACAAAAATTATGCACGCCAAAAATAAATCCAACTTAAGGTTCTATTTTAAGGCCAAACCAATCACTGCAATAGATTATTGTTTTTTCAGACGAGGATGATTATTTAGGTGAAGGAGCTTTCGGCTTGGTCGTAAAAGGAATAATCAATGGCAGGCCTGTTGCCGCCAAGTCTGTGCGTCCCACCGCAGAAAAATCTACAGTCCTTGCTCTTCTTTCAGAATTAAAAATCATGATTTATTTGGGAAAGCATCCCAACATTGTCGAGCTTGTGGGTGCATGCACTTCCATGTTAAAACAAGGTGAAAACCATTAATATTTAATTAAATCTGCTTTTCCAATTGATAAGTTACACAACAAGTTTAGTTAAATTATTTTTACGACCTTGGAGCAGGCAAGATGACCAGGTGTGAAGCATAATAATAAAATATTTGTATTCAATGTTTTCTATTTTTTAGGGCGCCCATACGTTTTCATTGAGTTTTGTGAAAACGGGGACTTCCACTCATTTCTATTGGCAAGAAGGCCAAATTTTGTTCATCAGTTCAGAGAAAACATTACAATTTCAAATGTGGCGTCAAGTGTTAATATAAGCCCAATTGATTCACGTTCCATAGGAACTAATGCAACAGCTAACCTTTACGAAAATCATTTCGATTCTAAGGATTTGTATGAGAATTTCAACTCGACAGACAGTAGCTCGGTAGAAATGCAACGGGCTATTCCCAACAACTATGATGCCCTCAGGTTAACTGGAAATCCTACAAGAAAAGTTTCCACTCTTGACCTGTTACAATGGGCTGCAGATATTGCCAACGGCATGGAGTATCTTGAAAGCAAAAAAGTGGGCAATTTTTGGCACAACGTTTAGAAGACTCACAATGCAAAAACTAAAGAGCTATAAAAATTTTACTGTTTTTTATTTACAGGTGATACACGGGGACCTTGCCGCCCGTAACGTCCTTGTGACGGCTTCCTTCGGGATTAAAATTACGGATTTCGGACTTTCGCGCCAGCTTCAAAAGAATTACGCGCAATACGTCAAACAACAAATGGGCGCCCTTCCCTGGCGTTGGATGGCCATCGAGTCACTTTTCGATATGGTTTTTACTAGTAAATCGGACGTATGGGCTTTTGGAGTGACGGTTTGGGAAATGTTCACTTTGGCGGAAGTTCCTTTCCCAGAATTTAATTGGACGTATGAATTTATGGAACAGTTAAAGGCGAATTTGCGACCGCCCAAGCCCCATTTTGCCAATGATCAAATGTAATTAAAACGGCATAAAAACTATGCTTACCTAATAGCTCGCGCTATATATAATATCACTAAGTTACATTTATTCGTGTTTACATAATATATTTTAGATACAAAATTCTGTTAGACTGCTGGAAATCGGATCCTCAAAGTCGACCAAGTTTTACTCATTTGAAGAATGCCTTCGCCCACCTGAGCTCAAGTGGAGGGCATAGAAACTACTTGTCCCTGGAAACTTAAGGTATAATGGATAAATATGTATAGTACTTAAGCTTTTTTACAAAATATAGAAAAAAAATTACAAAAATACTTAAAAATAAATAGTTCTTCCCCACGCAATTTTCATGGTTTAGTCACGCATTGTATTGTACTTTTCTTTAGCTGCAAAGAATTGATTGTCAATTACATTTACGGATCAGTCCACATCAGGAAATTAATTTGTGAAATCACTTCACAAGTTGCTAGTATTTCAGACCTTTCTAAACTGCGTCTAGAGGCAACTGGATTCGGCAGTCGTGGTCTTAACATTTATTAATTTAGATTGTTTTAATGGAATGACCCATCCCCTGGATTTGTGTATTTTAGAAACACCAGTAAATCAAAAAACATTCCGGTTTTATAAATTCTAATTTTCTATATCTGGAAACTAAACATTTTTTAATATTAAATTATAGCTTCGAAACAAAAATCGGATGTATGATTCAAAAGTTATTAAACCATTCCATTGGATACTTATCTTTGAAACGCGCTGTACATGTAATTACATAAGAATGTAGGTCGTTGGATTTAATGGGTATCGAATTCGCCGTTTATTTTTCGCATTCATGATAGCTGTTTTTGCGCCCTACCATTTTGTTTTATTTACCCTCACAAAGCAATTTCACAGTCGTTTTGGATTCTCAAATGATCTCGCTTCAATAATTTCATTTTTTTTATATATATTGTGGCCTGTGACTGACACTAAATAATTATATCCTACATTCTTATTTCAGGTTCCTGTTCACAAGGAAAATAATAAAAACGCACGCTGTGTGCAATAGCAATTAAAATTTTTCAAGTTTCAGTAGTCCAATGATACTACGTTTAAAGCATGTCAATAGATTATTTTTATAATTTGAAAGGTTTTTTGTTTGTTTTAAAAGTGCTTGGAAGTAAAACGGTAAATCTTGCAGTTTTCCAGAACCGGGCGACAACGTTTGGCGAACAAGTTCTTGTAACTAATCATAGAGCTGCGTCTTTAATACTTTAGTATATTGAATTCATGTCTGTAGAAACATATCAACATTAATAATAAAAACTGAATGGATACTAATAACATAATAACTGAATAAATAAAAAAGCATAAGAGTCAAACCGCAAAGAGGAAGTTACTATTTGCATTAGAAAGTTGCGGTTACTGAAAGACAAAGGATAATTAAAATTACAATAATGCTTGTGCTTTGAACATTGTTATTCCTTAATGCTATGCAATTAGTTGTTACAATTAAGTGAAATCGAGCTTGCAGTTTTATAAAATAAGGCCTTAACTGTTTGAAAGGATACTTATTTTTCACTTTTAATAAATCATTTTCCTACTGCAAAACCTCCGGTCAAAAGTTGTGCTTTGCTGATTTATACAACAATATTAGAGACTCTGAGTTTCAATACGTTAGGTTACAATTAAAATAAATTACAATTACAACTAAATTGTCATCTATCCTGGGCGGATCGTGTAGTCATTGGTATCGTATACTGGGTATTTCGTCACTTGATAAAAATATTGTATTTCACAACAAAAAACGTATAACAGTCTTGAAGTAGAATGCCAGGAATCTGGCTACTAGTAGGGCTTATTCTGGGCTCTCAAAGTTCCTTAAGTTTAGGTATAAAAGCAATTTCTTTAGTTGGTTGGTAAGCAAAATTAATACTGAATGTAACAAAAAGGGTTATATATTTTTGCCTAATTATGTACAATTGTCACAGCAATGGAAGAAAAACCAGATAACCGTGATACTGAGAATAACGGAGAAAAAACTACAGCAGAGACTAAAAGCATCTATAGGATTGTCGGCGGAACCACAGTTAAGCCACATGAGTTCCCATTCCAGGTATTTTGAAGAATTCAACGCAATCTGAGTGTTGTCAAGTAAACTGTTAGGCATTTTCAAAATGTTTAGGATAATGTTTAAACTCTGAAATGACTAAAATTCAATTTGGAGCTGGATTTGTGCCATTAGACATGCCTATGTGTAACTGCTTTGTGTACTTATTTCAAAATTGTAATTTGCACATTACGTTCAGGCATCTTAAAAGTTCGCCGGAAATCCGGGAAGTTGGAACCCTGTAGATTCTACAAGTCTGTAGATTCATCATTCTAATTTTGGATCTATTGGTTCGACTTTTCTAATTTGGATCTGTAGATTTTGCATTAGAAATAGTAGATTTGCACCTAGCAAATCTTTTTGCTAGGTGCAAATGATGATAGTAATTAAAATAATTTAGTTCGGTACAATGTTTATAATAAAAATAAAAATGTTTCGTTTAACGTCCGATTTAGCCTTAGCCCATACAGACAGTTTTAGTTCGAATTTTGCTTTCAGAGCTCCG
>JAQFZC010002719.1:0-21663 GCA_034695205.1 Dicyrtoma fusca
AGAAATAACATTTTCAAAAGCATTCAAAATCAGTAACTAAGACTTTCAAAAAGGTCAAAACTAGAAATTAACACTTTCAAAAAGGTCAAAACAAGATGTTAGCGTTTTAAAAAAGGTGTAAAACAAGAAATTAACTTTTTCAGAAAGGTCAAAACAAGAAATCAACACTTTCAAAAAGGTCAAAGCAAGAATGTGCCATTTTCAAAAAGGTGTAAAACTAGATATAGTACGGTTTCTAAAAGGTTAATATTTTTGGTAAAGACGATTTTTTATAATGCTTTTGCCCACTTTTCTGTTTTAGTTAGTGCAAATCTCTTTGCCAATTTAAACCATTTTATGATTGCGTACATAGGTAACCCATACGCTTTTATAAGTGGCTGTCATTCCAATTCTCACACACATCGCATAAATTCACTAGGGATAAGGTTAATAACTTACAGAGAAAGAAGAATAACTTTTAGTTAGATTAAACTTTTGACAAGTGCAAGCTTCATGAGTAAATTGTCCTGGTGTCCTTTTCGTAGTGGATTTTGAGGGAGTAACAAGAATGAGAAGCAGCTCTGGGTGTTTGTACGTAGTAAGTATATAGGTACCGTATATCTTCTAATAGTACACCCCGTGTACTATCCAAATACAGTCCTTCAACCCCCGTGTACAAACGGAGACCCGTGTACTAATAGAGACCCGTGTACTGCCATATAAACGTGTGTTAAAGAGACCCGCGTAATATCCAAACTCAGTCCTTCAACCCCCGTGCACAAACAGAGACCCGTGTACTATTAGAAGATATACGGTAGGTACCTATGTATATATAGGTATATATATGCCAGTAGGTAGGCACTTTAATTTTTTTCTGTGCGAAGTGTACCATTGCACTGCATACAGACAAAAAAAAAGCTTCATATCATCATTGAAACAAAAGTTTTGAAAAAAAAGTTTTAAAAAGTTCTAAAGTGAGAATGTCATACAAGCTACACAATTTTGTCATTTTTGACGCCCCTGATCATAACATACGCAGTCGAGCGAGGAGCTACTCAGGTTATAAACTTGTTACCGCTCTCCTCCTCTGAGTTCCCTGAAAAACAATCTGAGCAAAATCTTAAATTTATAAGTTGAATTGCCATTTTTCATCTCTGCATTCTAGCATCATTCTAACACAAGTCAAATATTTGTAGACAGATAATATAACGAATGTAGTACTTGGTGCGAATCACTAATGGATCAACACATTGCTCTTCTCAAAATTTTAAAGCTACACATTTAGACCCACCCTTTTTATGCTGTACTGCACTACAAACTTGGGGAAAAAAGGAAACTACTGATTTTACAATGTTTGTATAATGAAATCAAAAAAGTAAGCACATTGTGCTACAAAAGTTTTATCCACCACTGCACTGCACTGAGCCAGCCGATAGAAGTCGTACGTTCCTTGGACCTTTTCGAGATTGCCGGTTGGGTTCTGGAATTATTTGCATTATTTTTTCTAAAAAGTAAATGTAAATATCCCTAAATATCCAAATGATTCAAAACTTTGACAATTCTTTATAGGTAGACTAAACAAAGGCCTGATTCCCTAAAGTAAACAGCTCATTCTTTGATTTGTTTTTCCTTTTTATTGACCTTTAGCTAATCCGACTGGTCATGGTACTATTCTTACGTCTACAGATACTAGTTTTAAAAAGTTTTGTTACACATTGAGGATTTTACAGCTTAAAAGCTTTGTTTTGTACTAATTGCTAATATTGGTGCTGTAGCATTTGGGAGTAAGCAGAGCATTCAGATTCAATCACAAATAATACATGAGGGGAAAGATCCATTCGTTTTGAGGGGTTATGAAACAAGATGTACATATTCCCTGTACTTAAATCGTGTAGGTACATATGAAGTCAAATATCACGTTTATAGGCACAATCCTCCCATCCATACATAATTCTACCTGTGTGCATGGAATAGAAATAAGCCAGAGATCCATACATTATTGCAGCCTTAAGTTATGCGACTCCATCCTGTGTATTCATGTTGAAGAGAGAAATCAGAGCAATTGTGCAGATCATAGTAGAGTTGTAATATTGCATATTGTTGAATTCATCCAAGAACTCCAAGAAAGTGTAATATGAAATTACATAATAAATAGCACGAGAATTTTTGAATGTAACCTTTGAGTTTCTTGTCTATAATGCTAGAAGCCTTTGGTCTGTCTTCCTTTCTTTTCTATCTGTAGCAAATAAAAGCTACGCGAGCAGCAAACTATATTTCACTTTCACTGGAAACTTTCACAATGGAGCTTCGCTGGCTGTCGTGAGAAAAAGTCATAAACACAAAGAAAGTTGAGCAAATTGTATTTACTTCAAGTGTCAAAAAAGTCCGACTGAGATATTTAGAGTAAAAATCATTCAATTCTACAAAAAAAAAACAATTTTTGTGCTTTGAAAGAGATTACAATCTTGACGTATTGCGGTGGGGATAATTCTGTATGAATACGTTGAAATTTTAGGTAATTCTCAGAGAGGGAATCAGAAATTTGTTCGTTTGTGTGTGGGATGGGAATCCCTATCCAAAACAGGGCCAGGGGTCTGTGGTTTCTATCTGCAGTAAGGGACCACGTACTTTGGGAACGGAGCACTAATCTTGACAATGTGGGATGTGGTCTGATATGATCATTTCCTTCATTTTGGCTCTCCATTCTCCCTCCCACAAGAGCTCCAAGAAGGGAAAGTCAAAGCTAGACAGACAGACACTTGACTCCCACTCATACTTTCGTTGAGTGAGTCTTTTTTTGGGCGAACATAAAGCCATCTTCGAAAAACGACGTAGGTCCGTACATTACATACATATTTGTGTTCGACATAACCTGGAGAAAGACAGGGAGAACGTGACATATAGCCAGCCTTGCCATAGGCAGAGAGAGAGAGAGTGTAACATATTTTGAGATTGCAGTGTAGTTCAGTAAGAAATAGGGAAATCAAGGTTTGAGGGGGCAGAAAAAAAGGAATAAGACATAACTAAATTACCATGGAACAATTGGCAGGGCTGTAACCATTTTCAGCTCGTCATGAGTTCCAAATCCAAGTTACAAGTGCTCATCATCGAGCATTTACAGATATTTGATGACTCTTCAAAAGTCAAGTTGACTTTCTATTCGTGACTTAAAGTAAAGCTGGAATTTCACAATTCCTTCTTCACAACATGACGTGGAAGACATAATTGAACTTGGAGCTCACACTCTTAAACCTCCTATAGGCACTGCACACTTAGGAATCTGTCTGCAGTCTGCACGGCATCTGTACAGCCTACACAGTATACCTATATCGACATCTCCTCAGGAAAATTCAAAGGACGTAAAGGATATTTTTCAAAAATGCAAAATTACATCATTTTATTATTAACACCACCATCATTATGCTAAAGTGATAGGTCTGCGCATTCTGCATGATAATGATAATCCTTAGTCTGTTTTCTATTCATTTTTGACTACTCTTACCGTGTGATTTTCGATGTAGAAAATATTGATTCAGATTTTATCAACTCATAAATGGCATTCTATTTTAAAAATAAACCAAATCTATAAAGTACCTATGTATGTGTAAAATAATAAAATGCAAAAGAATAGGAATAGGAAGAAAAAACTCTTGCCAAGATCAAAGTTGGGGTAAAGAAGAAAAACTGATACATTGAAGCTGCCAAGCATGTGCTGTAAATAATCAAAAGAGTGGGTTCTACTATAATGGTTTGACGTCATGTTATGTAACCACTTTTATAATAAAAACCATGAATTAGCGTTTATTCCCCCTATCCTGTATCCGAATGCTCCACATTTATCTCAAGTATTCCTCCGACACAATGGAGAAACTAAACCAAACAGTTCCTGTTACCATTCCTTTCCCCCCTATGATTGGCTTAATTTCATATGCAGTGGTAGTACTAAACATTGTTTTCATATCATTATTTGTAATGATTCTAAATTGGAGTCGGGAAATGAAATCTAATCCCTCAAGGCCCATGGCTGATTTGGTAATTCTCAAGTGATGACATAATACAAGGCAGCTCAGCTCAGCTGGGATCAGCTCAGCATCAGCCAGCATTGCCCCAGTACAGAGCATTATCATAGGGAACGGATTTGAGTCAAGGGTAGGGAGCTTCTGTACAAACTTAATGCTTCAAAATTTGCTTTGGTGGTGGTCGGTGGTGGTGAGCTGCGTTTACATTTTGCGTGTAGGTACATGAGGAAGAGGTTGGTCGTTCAGTAATCTTATGAAATCCTTGTTTCATTTGCATTAAAAATTGAACGGAGAGGACTTGCATTGTAGCTTATACTCATCGTCAGTGCAATGGCATGCTGTACCCCCGGAGAATATTAAATTAGGCAAATGGATGCTCGAAATAGTTTTATAAAATGGGTATAAATCCCCAATGAAACTGCTCACCGGAAGATTTAAGACAGTAGTATAGCATTAAGGACTGGGGCCAGTACACAAGTCAACATATTTTGTATTCTGCCTGTAGAACCGCAATAAATTTCCTAGAAATGGGCTACGATTTCTATTTCCCAAAATTCCGGTTTGAAACTTGGACGGTGAACATAGTCATGGGTAAGCTATGGGAATTGAATTTCAGGTGAAAGGAAACTTTCCCATTTCGAAAATTGGTTAAGCACACTGTACTACAGGTCCTTCTGGAATTTAGATTCGGTCAAATGTTCTGTTCTGATACACGGTCAATGGCAGAGAGGCCTAGACAGAAAGTTGGACCATATTTAGTGGAAATGAAAAACCTCAAGGGCACATTGACAAACTCGTTAAAAATATACTGGCTCAAGAAATGAAAGGTGAAAGCAGTTATTTTATCACCCTAAACTTTGTTACTGGAACTCTAAGAACACCAAGGCGTTGCCCCGTCCGAGTTAGATTGGACGCTGTGTCACTATGTATACATACTATTACGTATGTATACTACCTACCCATACATAAGTTTTAGGATAAAATAAGTACATACTCAGAGCATTCCCCAAACCAAACTATCAACATTTTCTAAAATGAAAGCAAAAGGCGAAGTACGTGGACACTTATATTTATTCCTGGATTCACAGGCGCACCCCGCACACACATAAACAAACGGGCACACGCATAAACTAGGAAACCCATCGGCAAACGCATGTTGATAACATAGTTTCATTTTACTATTAGAAATTAAAATACGAACCTGTGTGTACATTCCTATGCTATTGAATTTATTTTAGTCATAACTTGGTGGAACTCATCGATTTATTCCCATTTGTTATGTATATACATAATGTAATTACGAGCAAAAAACTGTAAGCAACCTACTTTCAGTTGCTACTGTTCGTCTGTCTGTCGCATCTCTCAGTTAATTTTCCTCATTGGGTGTTTTCAGCAAAAAATTTGAGCATTTGATTTCAGATTAAATCTAAAATCAAATAAAGCGGAGATCTACTCAAGAATGAAAAAGTAAATCATTGTTACTGCTGACGTTTCGAAAAAATAGTCTATGGATTCACGAGTTATATATTTTATGGATATTTATACGTGGCGTGCATATCTTGTACAAATCCTTAGCTTTTAGCTGGCTTTTATTTCTACTCCTTTAACCAAAGTTATATAGTATGTATACGACTGTATTAACAACCCTATAAAACGAGGCAGGTATAGGACTTCATACTTGCTTGTTGTTTCGATTCCGTATCCTTCAGTACATAATAGTGCTTATTGGATTTTGGATTCAAATGTATTATAGGAATAGAAACTATTTTTACACATGTTACTATGTTGCTCTTTCTTTCAATGGCAAGAATGTTCGAAAAACACTGAACTAAAAGTGAAAGAGATTTGGTGGATTTGCCAAGTAAGCAGCAAAAATCATGCACTGTAGCGAGTAAAATTCTTCTTCATTGAGGATAACTTTTTATGAGCTAAACGTTTATACACTAAAAATTGTAGATATTGCATTGAATTGCATTCTGTCAATTCCACAAAAATAGGCTAAGCACCAATGCTCTATATGTATATGTATTCTGTGTGTACAGCTTACCATAAAAAAATTAGAGATGACCATCAGCCGAGTTTTTATTCGAATTCAGATCCATTTCATGTGGCTAACATGGCTACTGTTATAAATCTAATGTGCAGTTATCATGCATTGAACAAAGCACAGGCAAATCCCAATCAGTAGCATAGACGAAGCCAAACTATACTAGGCGCATAATACATATGTGACTTATTCTTGCTGTACTTTTTACCTTCATACTGTACTGCTTACTGGGCTTCAAGAACATCTGCAGGTGTTTGACTGGCAACAAAATGAGTTCCGTTAGATTCTAAAATACAATTCAAAGTAATGTCGAATGGAGTTATGTGCCACAAACTTATTATTTGCAAGCAATTGCAACGAATAAACAAAAACGTTTGAATCTTTTATCTACACTTTACTTGTTCTGTTTCTATTCTTACAGACTACTGGAAGTGGAGTTTCTCCATAATATGTGGCGGCCTGATGCCTTTATCAAGGTAATCTGAGTATTTCTCTTTACAGATCTAAAATAAATACACAGTAATTCCAATCTTGTTCAAGACATGAGCGGAAGTCAATTTTGTGTATAATTTCTTTGCTTTCCATCGAATTATAAAATTGCCATTCTCGGCTGCTTTTGTGATCTTAAAACCCATTACGGTGTTCTTTCATGAATAAAAGTATCCAATAGTGCATACACAAATAACTTTGTAGTTCTCTAAGGTTTATCGTTAAGAAGGTACTGCATGAACTTAAAAATAAAAGTAGGAAAAATATGTATACAATCGATTCCTTATGAACTGTTTCAACTCCAACTAGAAAAAATATCAAAGAAGAAAGTTGGCCTGTGTAATGTTATGTAGGTACACATCTTATAAACTTGTTTACTTTGAAAAAGAAAACTGTAGAACCTAGATACATACATATACGTATTTGAAAGCAAATAACCATAAACAAGTACTCATGGTTATAGATATGTTGTTAAAATATTCAGTATCCAAAAAGACAGTATCCAAATAGCAGAGCTTCAAACTAGAAATAATTATCTGGTGTCTTTCCTTTATAATGTAGGGGCATATGTAGTCAACCCCGTTTACTGAAGGCAAGTGTAGCCGCCCGTCCTACGGACGGGTATACCTTAGAGTTGTTTCTTAGAGTATCAGAGAAAGTATCAAACAGAACATCCCAACATTGCCATGATCCGGAAGTTAACTTATCGAGTAAAATGCTATAGACATAAACACTACAGGGAAGCATAAAAGGATCTGTGTAAATCTCTGTCGGATAAACTATAGTGTAAAAATTCTGTTTAAAACCTAAATAGACATTATTGGATTGTGTGAAGCAGTAAAATCGATCGAAAATGTGAATTTTATCATGATGATGTTTCAGTATGTTGCTCAGTGCAGGAATGTATTGCATTACAAGAAATATATGTTATTAATGGAAATATGGTAATGAGAATGCAAACTTAATGTACTGACTTTCAATTGAGTTGGGATGGAGAAAGTCTGTAGACAATTCTGGGTTGTGTAAGCTAAGTGCGTATCATTGCGGTATGATTGAATGGTTGAAAAAAAAAATGAGTGAAATTCCGTTTTCGTCTTTCTTGCTTTCTTTCACAGAACGCCAAACAAGTAACTTTCCAGACCATGACTGTGCCCAACCACTACGTTTGGTTACACAAGGATAAGTCGATCCTTTACATGGTCAAGTAAGTCTCATTGATGCATGCCCACAAGTCGTCCATTATATGTACATGTTTTATATCGTTTGTACAGTTGTGTTTCGATGTAATGTTAGTCTTTCATTTTTCAAAGATTTGTACAGTCAAAGTCAACGTCAAAGGAGGAATTAGATTCATGTTTTCATGTTCATAAAATAATATTTTTATTTCGTTTCAACATCCAATGTAAATATTGGAAAGGACCTCCGCTGATTCAAAACCATTCTTTGAAGACTTCGAGTGCGAGTGGAGAGCCTATTTTAAGATTAATATAAAAGCGTCCAAAAGGGGGCTCTATTGGCTTTTATTCTTTTGCCCAACTATAATTAGGCTCCATATTTTATGTAAAAGTCTTAAAACATAACATTAAGGATTTATTGATTTGAAAGAGATGCTGATTTATGTACAAAACCCAGTTTTTTGTATTGTTGTAAAATGGTTTTTATCCTTTAAAGCGTATTTAGGTGTAAGTTCTTTTTACAGAGACAAATATATTCCATGTTTGTAGATTCATTTGTTTTATATTTCGACTGTCAACTGTGTATGATGCAAAATTGCCTGTCTATTCTATTTGATGTATGCTTAAATTAAAATAGTGGAATATTTTATAAAAGCAATCCATAATTCAATTTTTAGACTAACACTGACTTTGTCTTGTGCAATGAACTTTGAACTATACCCTCACGATACGCAAGAGTGCAAATTACAAATGGAGAGCTGTAAGTTGAAACAAATTAATTAGGTAACTCATAAATTGAATAAACAACATTTGGGATACTTTATAAAAAATGTCTATGGTTATTCATTCCATTTCAATAGTGTCTCATACAACGAAGGATTTACAGTTTGAATGGGATGACGAAGTTCCACTTGATGTTTATCCTATTCAGCTTCCACAGCTTCAACTAGTCAAGAATAAAACCAGTGATTGTACGCAGATCTACTCTACTGGTAAAAGAATAGAACGAGAAATATTATATATATATATAAGCCTATACAGAGGGGTACGTATATACGATTGTATGGAAATGATCTATCTGGATACAACAGGACAGGACATTTAAAATGATATA
This sequence comes from Dicyrtoma fusca, assembly GCA_034695205.1. Lineage (NCBI taxonomy): Eukaryota > Metazoa > Arthropoda > Collembola > Symphypleona > Dicyrtomidae > Dicyrtoma > Dicyrtoma fusca. The sequence continues at coordinate 8,824 of JAQFZC010002719.1, forward strand.
ATGCTGCAATTTTTGGAAGTTGTACTGTTTTGGGGCTTCAGGGGATTTTGAATTGGGAATGTACCTACATACATATGGACGGATTTTGACTTAGTTTTATTTCTGGTGGGATTTGGTCCGAAAGCCTTAATGTGGATACAAAAAGTACCCCATTGCAGCATTTTTGTTTTTTCTTTCCCTTCTCCGGGTAGCCCTTAAATAAGCAGTAATTGTATTAGTAATGCTTTTGATTTCCCAGGGAATTTTAGTTGCCTCGAAGTTGTTTTTGTTCTGAAGAGACGACTTGGATACTATTTATTTCACACTTACATCCCAACATGTCTAATAGTCATCATGTCTTGGGTAATATGAGCTTTCACTTCTGTCTATACTAGGTATAACAGTAACTATGTAATTCATATGGAACTGTATTTCTAAAATTAAATGATTGTTGAACTTTCCAGGTGAGCTTTTGGATCCAGCCAGAGGTATTTAAGTGTAATATTTTCATTGAAATTTAAATTCGAATAAAGCATCTTAATAGGTACATAGGTTGAGTATCTTCTAAAATGTAGAGCTAATTTCATTCCCTGAAATGTTAATAGGCAGCTCCTGCTCGAGTAACTCTGGGAGTCACATCTCTACTAACTTTGTCTACACAACATGCCAAATCTCAAGCGGCACTTCCTCCCGTCACTTACCTGAAAGCTGTTGATCTATTCATGTCTGCATGTACCCTGTAATTCTAACACTACAGTGATACTAGTTTAACTTTTATTTCCACAACTTCTGTCTTCCTTCCAGTTCTAATTCTATATTTCTCTTTGGACAATTTAGGTTTGTGTTCTTAGCCTTGATGGAGTATTGCTTGGTCAATATTGTTCTTGGTGACTCCTTTGACAACAAAGCACGTCAAGCAGCTGCGGATGCCAAAAATAACGAGAAGGTCTTTCAGCTGGCATCCCGATTGAACTTCCGGGGCTCTGCTAATGTGGTAATATGATTTCTTGATCTGTTTAGTTTTGACGTGGTGGTTCATATTACTGTCATTGTGGGTCACCCCTTTAGTTGTACATTGTGTTCTTGGAATTTAATTCAGGAACATCCACATCCACGAGTGATGACGACCGCTATGGTGCAAATAGGAAGTCAAGGGAATCAGCTCCCCCCACCACCGCCCCCACCAATTCCAAGACAGCCGAACAGTAGGTGCTTGGCTGCTGAAAGAAGAATGAGAGCTTTGGCAGTTGATCGCTTCTCTCGGGTCGCTTTTCCACTCACTTTCACAGTTCTCAACTGCATTTACTGGATCACATTTGCAGACTATCTTTAACGTTCATTCATGGCTCTAAAACAGGAAACATCTATTGCTGTAACGCACTTCATACAGCTGATGCGCTGATTCGAAGAAAAAAAAACAATTACACACTCAACGAACAATACACATAATGCTATTAATCTAAATTTTGCCCAAACTATGGCATTTTAGGGGTAGGGGTTCTCTCACTTTCAGCCTACTTTGAATACATACATACATAGATGATTTACTAGAAGCACATTACTGCTCTCATTTTACATTTTATCCATCCAGAGTTTCGTACAACGCTACAACTGCGCCTCACCACCCATTCATTTCAATAGTGTAGGTGCACTCGCGTTAAGATGTAATGTCTAACTGTACTTTAAAATGATTTGTTGATGTTTTTATGATTCAGTTTCGGCACTTTAGTGACACGTAACTCACTGGATGCACATTATCTGTACTGAGTTTATGAAATTCGACGCCTGCATGTAATAACTTCTACCTGGTGCTAAGCTTATAATGTACCTGTACGGGATTTCACCTTACTTTTTACGTTACATTAAACTATGCAGTTTGATTATCGATAAGAACTTGTAGATCTTGTATTCTAGAAAATTACTGAATAAAACACAATAAAGTAATCCGCATGAGAATCACGAAAGTGCGTATACCAGAGAGTAGCAGAGAAATAATAACAAGCATTTCCATAATATAAAATCCTGAAAACATAATAATGTAAAACTAAACTAATCAACAATAATGAGAGAGACAAAATAATGGAAATAATACCATTTAACCAGAATCAGCTCTTGTATTGAGAAATTTTTGTTGTTGAAGATCATACTTTATTTTTCATGATGCAGCATAATCATCCAACATGGCATTAATTAAAACCTTTTATTTCTTATGAGCCAGTCATAAGAAAAAAGCTATGCTAATAATGCAAAAGTCTTCGTGGATCTCGCACACTCTCGGATACAACAGAAGGCGCGCGTAGGTGTTGTAAACATAACAAGTTAACTGTACAAGATGTATCTATAGGATAGTTTTAAAGCCTACTTGTAAGATTGTATTAGGTAAACGTGAAAATACCAAAAAGCCGGTCAGTCACTAACAATAAGTAGAACTATAACTACATAGTAACTTTCAAGAACTTTTTTTTTTACATTTAAAATATTTTCTAGAATAAACAAAGGAATAACAATCAGGAAATACATTAAAACTATTACAGAGTTGTAAGAATTAGGGATTTCAATTTAGACATTATCAGGTTTTTACTTTTCAAGAAAAAAGTACGAACGGTACATTGTTTGGTAATAGTTTCAGCAAAACAAACTTATAACCTACGAGCTCTACTTTCCCTGTAACAAATAAACTATGAAGTGCGTTCACGAATAAGCGTCACTAATAAATCACTTACGATAAAAAACTTGGTAGAGTAAGAGTACCTATATAGCTCTGAGAAATATAACAAGTTCAACTCCTCCATGCGCCTACAGTATTTGTAATTTAAAGCGTTTTAAATTTAACATAAGAATGACTCGAGGACAGATTAAAATCATGATCGAATTTCTCAAAGAATGAACGCAGAAAATAGGCATATGAAACCCTTACTAGCAGTTAGGGCTCGTGTCCATAAATTGTGTATACCTATGTACATACAAGATTTCCAGAAAATTTACCCCTCCCCTTTAAAAGCATACAACATTCATGCTTAGAGCCTGTATACAAGCCTCAGTCACGAACCTTGCTCCCCCCCCCCCCACAAAAACAACTACTCGCAATTTAAGGACGACCCGTGATTAAACCTTGTAAGGCTCCATTTTCCAGACCTTTTAGACACTGTTCAGAAGCTTAATACATATTAACATACAAAGAAGTTTCATTTGATTCATTCTCCTCCCTTAAATATCATTCTTACATTTTACCATGATTTAAATTGGCTATTCTTGCGATAATTGTGACAATCTAGTCTAAATACATTTAATATTATATATCTTGTATTTCTTTTTATTCTTAATACCTTTTTATTCTTAAAAATTACATAATTTGGTTCGAGTTGCAACTTATTTTTAACATATCATATGAATAAATAGACAGCTGACAATTAAATATATAGTATCTCTACCTACACTACTCAATATTATGTTTCCACGCTTGACCATGACTAAGGAATAACCTCAACTTAAGGCTATAGTATATCGTAACATGTTAAGTTCTACACTAATCGCAATAGAATAATTAAAAATATTTTATATAAAGGTGAAAATTTTATAGTTTCTTGTATTTACCGGCATATATCCATCATCGAGATTTATAGGGGGAAGTTGATGAAAATACATCGTTGTTAAAAAGTTTAAATATTTTCGTTTCATTTTATGGAAGAAAATTCTTATATTTTACGAATAATTAGCGATAAATTGAGTAGTTGAATACAGTCTTAAATTCATCGTTTTTCAAATAGATCACTCTGCCAGTACAATATCATTTCTCTAGTAACAATTAATGTACCAATTACTCCTATTAAAATAAATGCACGCTTACCTATTTTTTTTAAAAATCTTCATTCGCAATTCAAACACAATTTTTCAATTACAGACCGCAATAACCAAAGCAGCTACTGTCTTCGTTAAAGTTCACAATCATTTATCAAACACACATAAATATGTACCAAAGCTCACGGCCATCACATTATAAATCAATTCTCATCTCGTTCACACGTTAAATTAATGACAAGAAAAAAAATGGATGAAAAATAAGCTTATTTGTAATTTAGATAATCGTACAAAAACAGCAAAAAGCACTGTATAATTTTGAATATTTCTAGATTTCCACTGAATATTGTATTTATATAAATAACTGCCACGATCCTCTGGTTTTCCCATATTACACGGGATGGTGAGCAGCAACAATTGCAACAATGGAAATTGTAACACCAATAAGAGTTATAAGAATTCTTAATATCCGTCTACGCTGCTAAGATTTTGCCTGCGTGAAAAATGCCTGTTGAATAGTAAAAATCAAGTTAGTAATCATTACATTTGGATACTAATGAAATATATTAAGAATTACTGAAGCCAATAAACGATTTACCTTCAGATATAATTTAAAGCTTTTAGGGTTACTCTGCAAAACTTGAATATACTCCTGAATTGTGATCGCAGGAAGCTTAAGCGTAGGAAGATACCGATTTTGTAAATAAGCAATAAATTCTTCTTTCTGCACAACAAATAATAACTGAATCAAGTTAGGCACATTAATACTTTATTCGTACATTCAAAGCAGCCTGTAAAGCGAAATAACGAATGGCAGTATAATTGGAATTTTGTTTAGACTAATTACCCTTTTGTCGAGAACAGCTAAGAGACACATGGCAGTTTCATTCAGTACAATTAAGGTCTGGGCATCAGTGATATCAAAGGAGGGTTTCATGGGAGCCATGAAGCATGCTGGAACAATGTCATTATACATAAAATCTATAAAACCTTCAGGTCCATCTTGACCGCCCCAAAGCTCGACCAATTTCTTCAGAATAGAGAAACACGCTTTCTGAGCCTAAATAATTGAAAAAACACCCATTCAGACCATTTATTCTCTTCGAACAAAAAAAGTAACAGGAATATGATTTTTATAAAAAATTAGCGTACTACTGGATCCGGAAATTCAACAGCGCCTTGCATCACTGTCCTCATAACTTCATGCAGAACAACAGGTTCTTGAGAGGATAACACTTCAGTCAAATTATTCGTTACAATAGCAGCAATAAAGTGAAAGTATTGCCGTTGCATTAATTGCTTCTCCCGAATTGCCTGCTGGTCATTAGTTTCGATAGGAGCTGTCAAAGCCGTAAAGATTGTCTGAACCATAGGGGTAAACATCTGCTGCAGGAACGGCGTCACATCTTTCTGAAATATCCAAGACACCTATTTTCAAAGTTCAAAAAGTTCTTATACTGCTTGCCGCTCATAATGACAAACGAAACCCAAGCCCGAATACCAGTAAGGTCTTCGTGCATCAGGGACAGATAGGTTCACCGGAATGAACCTTGAAATATGCCAACTGAAATTCCGATGTTACAAAATGAAGAAAACTTTGTCATTAAATCTTACTTTATATTTATGAATGACTTGATTTATCAAAGGAATATATTCTTGTATGCTCTTCGGATCTCCGCCTTTTAATAAACCCTGGGATGCCACTGGAATGTATGGAAGTAACTCTTCTTCCAAACACATTACCATACGATGCAAGTACTGGCGGACTGCTCCTTGTAATACTATTAGCTGCTCTTGCCATGGCACTTTCTGAAAAATACATTCAAAAACAAACTTAAACCGGCTGAACATGCTGTCAATGAGCTAAAGCATCTCTCTGGCCTGATAAATTACCTCTAAAGTAGATATAAACATTAACATCGCATCAGTAAACACTGGAATGCATCCACAGGATTTCATGTTTTGCTGGCTGCTAAACGCTTTACTCAAACGTCCAGTCACAGATATGGCCTGCCTGCTCGAAAGTAAGAACAAAAATTTTTTTATTCACACATAATATATAAAATTATCCAAAAAACGCAAGCAGCAACAACATTTTAAAAACAATCAAATTTTACAAGCACTTACACAAGTATGTTGGCAAAATGATGCCTCTTTGGAGGTTGCTTTTCATTAAGAAGAAGCTCGGTCACCATTCTGACCGATTCAAGAAGTGGAGAAATAATCTGTCGCATATACTCCGCTTTCTTCTGGATTTTGAAACATAAAAACAAAATATGCTCAGACAAATTCCATGAATTAAAATGCAACATTTGACTTAACGTAATTTTTAAACTAAAGCATTATTTAATATTATATTACGACAACATTATTCATTCCGCATATAACGTTCGCAGATTATTACAGCAAAACCCTTAAAACGCACAAATAACTTTTTAACAATGACAGACCAACAGTGTGCTCACTAACTAACGCATTACCTGAGAGGTACTTTCTCCACCAACGATTACTAAGCCAACGACTTCATACAAATACATCTGATCGTCTTCCATGATTGCTCGATCACTCTCCTGATGCGAAAATGGAGCTTCTAGGCTTAGTAAGGGTTGAATGGCATGTAAAATGTTATTTGTTAGATTTGGAACCAGACTTAATCTGTAAAACAAAAATATTGAGATTAAAGTTGTATACATCAACCGAATATTTGTACGATTGAACAAAACGTAATTTCACTGTAAGATAGTCGATATAAATCTTAGTTTATATCATGAAAACGGTAGTATGAACACTGACATAACTGCTGTGTTGCAGCTTGACGCATGGATATGGAGCAATTCATACTACGGATTTATACTAGCTTTTCAATAGTTCGATACAACTGTCAATCTGTGTGATCTCTAAGAAGCTAACGAAATACAAACTGATACTTTAGCAGGGTTCAGAGATTACAATTTTATTTAGGTGTAATTTCAAGACTATGATACGATCAATTTAACGTCTTCATGTTCTGCCATTGACACCAAAATGTAATACCTATGTATCAACTTTAAAAAAAGAAAAACTACAATAACTTTGATTAAAATCTAAGGTAATACTTACTTGACCGTTTTAATGAATTTAGAAAACAAATAGGCACATCGTGAGCGAACTTTTCGTGACCTATGAAACAGTCCATTGTTTTTTAAAAAGGCGGACAAAATTGGAACGATATTTTCGGGGTGCACCAAGAAAAATTTGTCGTACCTGTAATAAAAGCAAAGAATCGTTTACAGAGGATTGCATAATCGAAATCAAAATGAAAATAACAACAAATTAACGTAATGACACTTACTTCATTGCATTTTCAAAAAATTGTAAAACAACACCACAGTTGCTGTGCATATGGACTTCGCTATTGATCATGACTAACATCATTAGCTGAATCGGTGAAGAGTTTTCTATATCTGGAGTGAAATTTGTAATACCAGCTGAGGGAGTAGCGTCTCCACATATATACATCAGGTAAAGAGAAACTTCGACATCCTGCAAAATACAGTGTACAGATAAGTAAATACATTCAGTACGCATAATTTGATTCATTTTTTTTGGTGAAAGTAGCACATATAGGTAAACTTACCTCAAAAGGTAATTTCTTCCAATTCTGTAAACTAGTTGTAACCATACTCTGGACTTGTTCCAACACTAGATCCTTATCTATTAAAGCTATGTTGTCGAATAAAACTTTCATTTGTTTCCTGAAAACATTAAAGCAAATACGTGAGTAAATTCGTAATTCTGTTTTTCAACTAAAAGGGTTACAACAATATGGGTTTAATATGGGTTAAAACTATATTATTTTTACAAACTGTGCGATCTCAAAGAAGCTAACGGCATATTGGTTTTAATACTTCAGCAGGGTTCAGAGATCAGCATTTTATTTAGGTGCAATTTCAAGACAGTGAAACTATCTTATAAAGTATCCACGTTCTGCCATTGGCACCAAAATAGTTCAACCAAAGAGGATTTGTAAAACAAACCTAAATTCAATAAAGCACGCCTCTTCCTCCCCTTCGTTCTCGAAGTTGTAATCGTCATCACAGCGCATTTTTTTAGTTATTGTTTGAAGAGTTTTAATAAGATGCTGTTTTTCTTGCTCGTTCATCATCGTTTTAGATTTTATAAGCTGCGCAAAAAGTATTGAAATTGTATTATATCTCAATCAGTAGCAGCAACGAAAAAGTTATGCAGTTTACTATATCATGTTTCAGCTTCTACTTACATGTAAGTAATCACGAATAAAATCGAAAATTGCGGAAGAAACCTCGTCATATGGATATCCCAGAAAGTCGAGGGCAAGATAAATTTTACTTTCAATTGCGTGAATAATAGCACGGCAGTTCTCTGAATCCTTTGATTCAGATTTTAAAATTTTATGATAGGCATCTATTAAACTGGTCCCCATGCCATTCAAAATCTTTCCTAATTTTGCAATGTACTCCGGATCTCCATCTTCCTGTAAATTAAAGTAGATTTGATTAGAGCACAAAATGCAAGTGAGCAACTCAAACTAATAATTAAATTGGACGGTATTTAAATATATATACCTCTACACTCGAACGAACAGCATTCCAAGCTCCAACATTCGTTAAAACAGTATTAAAAGATTCAACAAGTTTAGTTTTTACGAGAGGATCCATGCCTTTCATTATAATCCCATAGATGCATTCAGCTGCAGCTTCACGTAAAGTTAGCACAGATAGTTCGTTCACAAATAAAGGAACAAACCTATCATTTGCAACAAGGTTTATATCGATCCAATGAATGTATGCTCCGATTACATGTAGGCACCGGCAAACAATAATAGGATTTGTCTTTTCGTAATTAGTCTGAAAAGAAAAATCAAACATATCGTAAAAATATGTTCCATTCTAACGTGTGGTGTTGCATACCTGAAATACTGTCTACACAAATAAATACAAATGCCCGACTGTACAAAAAAAACATAAACTTATTATAACAGACAAAAACAAAAGAACGTACTAGGATTGTAAACCAGGAATCAACTAGATTATTAACCACATTTTCCCGCATTGCTTGCTTGATTACTCCATTTCGCTGCAATTCTGCATTAGTTCGATTAATATCCTTGTCACTTATCTGCACAAAACAAAAAATGTAATGTGAAACTGTTTGATCCTACTTCATCATTTCTTCTTATTATATTAACAGCTACTCAGAATCACTGGAAGATGTATAAAATCCGCTATTTTAGCTGTATAATTATATTTAAATGATGTCTACAATTACTAAGTTAAATTACTAATCAATCAATGTACAACTTCAAAGAAGCTAATAGAATACTAAAATTCTTCAGCAGGGTTCAGGAGTTGAAGTTTGATTTAGGTGCAATTTCAAGACAATGAAATGATGTTAAACATTTTCACGTTCTGCCATTAACACCAGTACAAGCTAACTTAAAAAGTCAGAAGCCTTATTAAAGTTTAAATGGACACCACAAACAACATAGCCCAATAAGCAAAACGTACTTCAGAGTCAATCGCTAATAGAACACGAAGGTAGTGGTCGACCGCAGTTTCTCCCATTTGGACACACGAAAACAAGATTTCATTAAAAAAATTGGGCCATCGAACGGGGTAATCTTGAATAAAAACAAGAGCTGTAATCTGAGCAATTTTATTTTTTATAAACGAACTGTCATTTCCTGTAGGCACGTGGTAATTGGAATCGACCTGAAAATTAAAATATGGCTATAATTAGATCCAATATAGAAAGCAATTACTTCCATAAAACGATGAATACGAACAACAACGCATAATCTCACAGTTGCCAGTTTTTACCTCGAATCGAGTCCATTGACAAAGAAAATCTCTTAATATTTGTTGATGTTGGGGCTGAGACGTTGCATAGCGGCATTTTGCAAAATGCTCAATAACCTGAAGACAAAAAAAGCGGATATGATCATCCGTGTACGCTCTGGAAGTGATTGCTTGTACGCACATCTGCCATCCCACATCTGAGCTTTTCAATTCCTCAAAATATTGCAGAGCCTGTAAAAATTTAAAAATCAATAGTGAATGACAGAAACCCAAAACTATTGATAGTGTTACATATAGCGCACACGTTACAGCTCATCTTATCTTACACCTGTGCCTAAATAGAATTCGTTCATATTATTCCAAACTGTACGACTTCAAAGAAGCTGATAGAATAGCACGTATCCTTCAGCAGGGTTCAGAAGTTAAAATTTAATTTAGGTGCAATTTCAAGACAATGAAATGATATTAAACATATTCACGTTCTGCCATTAACACCGGTTCGAATCAGACACCGAAACTCAAACGTCTTCTCTACTACTTATGACCTACCACTCTGTGTCAACCCATTAATGCTAATATCGAATACTAAACGAAAAAGGCACTTGTCACTGGCAGAGCACAGCAGTTGACAGCATATTAATAACTATACTAAATGATGAAATATGGTCCTTCATTCAATCACTGTGAGTCACTGCCGTTGACGTTTCATATCCCAGTTACTAAACTGTGTCAAAAACATAATTACAGCCCAGCAGATTAATAAATTAATATTCTAATTCCCGGGGAAGAACTCGTCAGGGGGATTTGAGACGTGGTCTCTTGTAGTTTTAAGTTTTGGTTGTCACTACAGTCAACAGTGAACCACTCATGACTCACACTATCACAGTTTAAATGGGTCTGGATTTACACATCTATCATCTAGTCTCCCTTTTGTCATCCCTCAAAATCTTTCCACATTCAACATTCCTCATTTGTGCATATGTTGGCAGCATGTCCCAATTCCCGACTCTCTTTGAGACCGATCCATCTATTCCATCAATTATAAATACTATAGGTCTACACACACACTCTCTGGCTCTGGGAGTGTGTCTCTGATGTCAGATGTCTGATGAGGTTAAAATTGAAATTGAAAAACGAGTTTTGATAAATAATGATACTAGTCCAAATGCCCAAATCCCAATCTCCCCAAAGTACTCAGGCAGTAAAAAAACGTTATTATAATTACATGAAAGTATATTCCCTCAAAACAAGTATTAAAATTACAACTAATTATCTCCATCCAGACATACAAGATACAACGAATGCCTTAATTCTAATTTAACATTTAACACCAATCAATAATACATGACTCATACAACAAATCTTTTTCCTCTGAATGCATACATATGTAAAGTGTAAAAATGTAAACAATCACAAGAGTCCAATTCCAAATGCCATAAAAAAAAATGAACCATACGGACGGACACGGACTCGGTCGGCCAGACATGTAACCAAGTAATAAGACAAGAAATACACGCAAATGAATGGGACATACCTTGGCCTGCTGGTCAGGAGACGTTGGAGTAGATGTCAAACATATTAACATGGATTCATCCATTCCGAATCGTGAACTAATTTCCAACATTCCATCAAAACTGCTGACCCACAAGTCCGGAACCGGAAACGGAATGCCGGATTTAACTTCGTGTGACCACGTTCAACCGAAAAAATTGAATTCTACCAACACAAGTTTCTCCTGCAAAAATGAATGGAAAGGAATGACCACATGGAAAACCTACTACCAGCGTAACACCACAGCCAGAACCAGTGCGGCCTCATCATTCACCCTTCGAGCTCAATGCTCACCAGCCACCAATACTTTCTGTCGCTCAACGTCCCTCGTACTGTTTAAATCTGAACTACACTCCACACAGCCTGCTTTTCCCATAGCCTAACGTTGTGGGGCCTCTCATAAATTACAGACCCACTCCGGCAGCATTCCAGGAGCACCCACCAGGCTAAGACGAAAAATGCGCGTATCCCCATGTTCCACGCCTAATTTGTGAGCAGCCCCCACAGAACGATAATACTACGCTGCACTCTGCGCATGTGACAGGGAGAACGTAACAAATTCCCTTAGTTTTTTGTTGTTCCAGCAACCACAAGAGAATTTTATTCTATTTCAATCATATAAATTCCATTTATTCCATTGTATAGCTATAGATAGGGGCTGGGGGGCTGCTCACATTCGACGAGTTTCTTGGCAACATGAGTTAAAAGTCAGTTGAATCCAGTTTTTTTTCTTCAAAAATTAGATTTTTTAGCCAATGTTGAAGTAATGATTGTTATATAAAACTTTGTACACTCTCATGGTGCGTTATATCCAAAGGGGAGTGTAGGTTGCAAAAATAAACAGAAATAAATGAGTTATTGCTATGGACCGTAAAACTTCCAATAACTCCCCGGGGAATTAGCCCAAATTTCAACTCTCAGACCCGGGAATTATTAGAGGCGGGGAGGTATTTAAAAATGAACATGTAGATTAGTAATTCAGTATGTGTTACATACCCCTACTTACTCTTGGAGTTCTTCTTGCGCACTGTAGAAAGTGCTCCGTACACTACCGCTATTGTAGAATATGCACTTTTGAAATGCTTCTAATAATTTACCGGGGAATTATTAGAGGCGGGGAATTATTTATAATTTTTGGATTTTGACCGGGAGTTATTAGATGCGGGGACTTATTGGAAGTTTTACGTATGTGTAACTGAAATTGAGAAAAATAAAAATCCCGGTATAATAATAATAAATATATAAGTTAGGAATGCACTATATAGATATTAGTATATTAGTTACCGAGACATTTTACAGGTCCAAAGTGACCGGACGAACCTTTTTTTAAAAATCCGTAGTCCAGCGACCTTTATGGGGCAAAATGAGTCAAGTCAATACAATTCAGCGATGTTAAACAAAAACTTTTCGGTGACCCTTGACTTCCAAATTTTTATCTGAACTATACTCTATTGTGCTATACCCTCAGATAGGCTACAAATCCTGTTTTTGAAAAAAATGAACTTCTTTTAATATAATGGAGGCGGAAGTTAATGTTTTTTTTTGTGTGACAATACGATTTAAGTTCAATATTTCTTAAAATATGTTTTTTAACACTTCCGTACATACGATAAATCGGATACGTCGAGTCATAACGTCTGCCCAGAGTGGCCCGTATGCTATAACATTGTGGAGCAACCAGCTGACGGGGATCTTG
>JAQFZC010002720.1:0-21649 GCA_034695205.1 Dicyrtoma fusca
AGAGTCACAGAACCTAGCCACTGTATTTCAAATCCAATATGACAATGGGATGAGTAATATATGATTTAATTCTGAATACTTACGAATGAACATTTGATTCCGGCTGAGTTAAGGTTTAATAATAAAACTACAGCATCTCAAAATTATAAAAAATTTCACAACTTTAAAATTGGATCTATGCTTACAAAGTTCGTTGTGGTTGATGTACAAGTCAAGGAAATAATCTAAGCTATACATCGCAGTCACTACATAGACTTTTCATTTCATTCATGAATGTTCGGAGCCACAGAACTGGTCCAATCCCTTAAAGATAATAATGTTAAATGAATATATGTTTTTAAATAGTTTTTAAAATTTGTTGTAACCTAAAATCAGTTAAGTGCTACTAAAACGTTATTTGCCCCTTGTAAGCACGGAGTCATTATCTGAGCATGCTTAAAGGCTTTCTGCCTATGCAGTTGTTGAAAAAAGTGTAGACTAGGCTAGACGCATTTTATTTTGGGCGGGACTAGACTTGACGACTAACTAAAATTTTGGGCAGCACTGAAAAATTCGAAAGATGCCCGCTGACTGTTATTCAAACTTGGCACTAAACCCCAGCCATCTTTAAGGTGATCTGTAGGTTCCGGCTATCTTTATTGTAAATCGTTGGTAAACATAATGGCATAATGCTAATTTGTATGGCTACTACCGGCCATCTTTTGAATCAGACTATCTTTACTATCAAGTCTAAAACTCATCGTTTGATGTCCGGCCATCTTTCGAAATTTTACGGTATTTGAAACAGATATGGTAATAAATTACGCCATCTGATGATCATTTATTATCAATCAGATTAGCTCTACAATCCCAAGGATTTGTCATTGCGTAGTGGTGATAGCTAAAAGAGGGAAATCTAGAGAGTAAATGGAAGAGCAAAATTTTTATTAGTGCACTTCCTGTGGGGAATTCAAGTGTAGACATTTTTAAGGACTTGCTGAGGGGAGTCTGAATGCATAATAGGTATGTAAGTTTCGTATCAGTTTGAGGGGAGGGGAGGCTGAGGGCACAAATTCCGTATGAGTTTGAGGGGAGGGGAGGCCGAATGTAAGTCAAACGGCCATCTATGAAGTTGATTGACCAGTCTACAAGTTAGTGTTTCGAGTTTTCTATCAACACGTCCGTTCCACGGGGCAACGCGATTGCCTGATCCCAATTGCCTGGCAATGTCAATTGAGGACACGGGGCCCGTGGTTTTCGAAATAACGTGAAATACTGATGTTAATTTTCGTAAAATGTCTCAGTGACGTTTACCAAAATCTATGATAACGAATCACCACCGAGATTTTTATGCTAACAATAAGTTGTGGAAAACGTGAAAAGTCGAGATTTTTAATTAGCTACATATTTGAAAAGGTACAAAAGGGATCTGTGTTTGTTTACTGCATTAACTATTAGAGCCAAGCTATACAACTGGCGCCGCGCAACGTATAGTCAGAGCTGAATTATGTGTAAACAAAGTTTCAAGTTCTGCAATTTTTTGAAAACATACAAAATCCGTAATATGTAATGGCCTTCATAGAAAACTGTGGCTTGGCAAACAGGATTAGTGCATAAAGCCTACAGTCACATCAGAGCTCGGTTGTTGTGGATAATGCCAGAAACCTAAAGTTTGAATTATGGTTCTGCTGCAGAAAAAACGTCTGCCTTCACTTATATAGATTTACTATCATTATTAAAAAAAATTTTTTATCATTATTAAAATTTTAATTTTGTATCTTTGCTTGTTTGACTGTCGCGATTCGATTGTTCATTCAAAACCAGAAAACGAAAATGTAAATGCTATTTTTTAAAAAGACTCATCTCCCCCCACTCGGTGTGAGAAAGGTCTGGTGAATATTATCTAAGATAAAATATGCAATATGCAAATACAAAAGGGGGAACTGCTCTGAATTTTAAAATATAAAGAATGATACAAAATAGGGATCGCTCATTTCCATATGCTTTCACCCCATAAAGACGGAATAATACGAGCAACTCTCAAGTCTTCTAAGGGATTTTATCGTATATTATTACTTTTGACAACCAAAGTTTTTTTTTAAAGAAAGAAGATTGTGTTTGGAAATCCCTATCATTACGCTTAGATCTATTCCCCTACTACATGACGGTGTCAAAGTAATAGTTTCCTTCTATGAGAAAATGGTGAAGCCAACGCATTGTAAAATTGTGATTTTGTAATAGGCTTTTATACGGATACCTAATACATAGTAGTTTCTGATTTCACCGAAGGTTGAAGTTTATTTTATAACCTTCACTACTGCAGGACTATATTCACATGCGAAATGTAATTTTCATTCATTGCATAACAGTCTCATTTCCTTCTGAATTAATTTCACAGTAAGCAATATATCCCATAATTCCATCACATTTCTCTGTAGAAGTATTTTGCCTTTAATTTAATTTTTAATTAATTTAAATTCCATCTTACTGGGATCGTTAGTGTTTTATTACTCAAATTAAAAATCCCTTAAATTAAGAGTCCACAGAATCAACATGAACCTTCTACAAAGCCAAAGGTTGTATGATACTCCAACATTAAACTCCACTTTAATATCTTAGAAATGAAACCCTGAGCAATTAATTATATTAAACTTTTAAAGCTCTGTATCAACGCGGTCTAGCGTCTGAAGGAGCTTTGAAAATCACATTGCATTTTTTGGGTACTCACTCTTGTCGGAGACGCAGGAGGAAAGCCTAAAGCCTAAAAGCGTGTATGAGGCACTCTCGAGTCATCTGGAAGGAAGGATGCAGTATATGCAATGCCGTGAGAGTACACCTCACAAGCTTTCTCCTTTCTCCTCTTTTGTATTCACATTTTATTCCAAGTGAAAGACAGTAGGTATGTAAATGGTACGTCATGTTCATTATTGATTACCTTGAAATTTTCGTGGAGCGCTCAAAAGCTAAAAAGTAAGCATATTTTAGTATTCCATAGAGTGGAAAATTGAAGAGCTACTTTCTCTTTTCACCTAATTAGTTTTGGCTTAGTTTTCGATTCCAAACATTAATCACATCTTCTTATCAACCGTACTTTAAATTGATCCACTCAATTACATTTCTTTCCTGTGATAATAATTGGCCTGCGTTAGTTAGCTGCGCCTCTGCCCGGCTCCTCCAGTCACATATATCAATCGCATGTACCCGCCATGAACCACGCATAGCGTATACGTATATTACGTCCTTGCCATCTGTTTTATTTCCGTGATAAAACCAGGAATCAGGAATCATCATACCATGCATGCCATGCCATGCCATTTCAAGTTAGGCAATCAATACGTTATTCGCGTACAAAAATGGTTGGGAAAAAAAATTGTAATCCAAATTGAATTCTATCCCGTCCACCTTTTTGTATCATCATAAACAAGGGATGCAGTGGGAGTACATAGCTCAGTCAGCCATGCTGTGTCCATTCTATTCATCCGCACATCTACACGTCGGATAAAAGAATTAGGAGTGAGCGTCAAGGACCAACACATGAGCACTTACTAACAATCTCTGAACTCAGAATATAAACTTTAGGGCTTCAGCCTAAAGTTCCACATCTCTGATGGAATGGGAATTGAAATGGAGGTTATTGTGTAGTAATGGCTAGATACATAAGCTATATGAGTGCTAAATGTGAGTTTAAGATGCAGTGCAGACACAGAGGGCACGGGAACAAAGTCAAAGTCAGTCCATGTGCACATACATACACGTCCCTCCAAAGAGTCACGACTACAATGCACTGCTCCGCGTCCGGCGTAAGAATTATTTAGTCCTTTGCAATAAAATGAGAGCAATTGCATAAATAATTATATCTAGTGCTTTCAGGTTCTGAGAACATTTGGTCTGGTCAGAGGCTTTGTGTGCCCGAGTCATAAGACATTGTGGATACACTGTGCTGTCAAATCTAATGACATTAGGGTGTCATGTATCTACTGAGTTGCAACAGTGGGGGGCTTTTAAGAACCCGTCATTCTGGGGCGTGTCACGATGAGCCCCAAGAAAGCTTTAAACAACATAAGAAACTTTTGTACTTTCACTACTTTATATCTCCACTCTCTCTCTCTCTCTCTCTCTGTCTCCCTCAGCATTAACCTTTGAGTTTGAAATCCCGACTCAAATATATCGGAATGAAAAGGCAAGCGATGCTGACAAGTGGAGTGAGATGGCGTAAATAGGGAGGGAACTTCTTGGTCCTTTTAAATTCACTTAGGGGGCCTGGTTGACGGAGCCAATATGAAATTACATGTAATTACCCATTAGAGACCCTTTTTTGACTGGAGTGGTAGAACTTTTTCTGGAGCGTAGGAGTTGTTAAATGGTTTTATAAATAAAAATCTAGACTACCAATATTGTCATTCGTATTTCGTGTAGTTCTGACCTTTATGTCCCTACTTTGCTAATCATAACTGCTTAAACCTATAATTTTCTCTTTACGTCCATACAGACTGAATTTAATAGGGCAAAGTACCATATACTACTGGGAGAAAAAAAAGGACATCTTAACAAGAAGACGCAACTACATAGGAAAAAAATGACGGAGCAATCTTGCATCATATTTTTTTTTCAAAAGGAAGCCCTTTAAATTGAAGAGCATCTTGGCAACACTCTCTTCTTAAAAGTCATTACGTACAATAATGCATGGAGAGTGGAGAGAGGAGATACATAAGCATCAGCTTGCATGCTGAGCTGTACTTTGTACAGAGGCCTATCACGCCCCATAACTTCCACACACTCCAGCCAACTTCTCGGGATACAGATAGCCATGGAGAGAGCCGTCCTGGAAGCATATGGAATTATTGAGAGAAAGGGACGTTGCGGACGGGAATATGTGTGTGGCTGGAAGAAAGAAGAAAGGACAACGACTCCTCAGAGGAACATTTCTAAAATTTTATTTGCGATTGTGAAATTGTGAAATTATACATTGTGGTTACCGTCCTCGTTGATTCCTATTTTCACTATGCTTTAAAGTGACTTCATATTACACCCATAGCATACATTAAAGTCTCGAACAACACCAAAGAATGACATTTGCGTGCTAACAAATCCATAACCAAGTAAACTTTTCGACGTCTACCCAAACATATTGCAACCATTCCTGAGTATCAGAGTGTAGGTGTTGGCTTCCTAACTCTGGTTTATGAGGAGGTTGAAAATAAAATTATTTTCTGGATTGTGAAGCAAAAGACTGACGCTATCATACAGACGGGCTATGTACTACTGCTCTGCAACTGAATGCCACACAGCTACGGCCTCATCTGTGTCTGTGTAACTATCTATACGTATGTATTCCTGTGTGTGTGTGGCTGGGGTTGAAACCACATCAGAAAGGATGCCTGGAAAAGAAAGTAAAGGTAGTCTGGAACTCATGCAAGTATTTTTTTTTTGCTTTCCTTTTTGTTTCTTTAGATCTCCGCCCCATTTCCTGTCTCTGCTTTCTTTATATCGAGATGAAAGCTAAATTGGAACTTCAAATAAAATAAAATGAAACCGATCCAACCACACAAATTTCCTTTACAACATCTATGTACATGCCACAACTTTCAAAATTCTCCTTAGTCAAGTTTGATTCAGATTGTTTGATTCTGAATAGAGATTTACATAGCCTTTTCTAATGCTAAAAAAAAGAAAGTTGATAGAATGTGAAAGGATGGGGCTAAACTAGCGTTCCTTACATTTCCCAAACTATTTTCCAATACACATGTTTACAATTATTTTTAGAAGGAATACAAATGGGGATACATAAATATCCGCGGATATTTCACTGGGAGGAGATTCAAGGTAACTGGCTTGTATTTGTTGGTGCAGACTGCAGGGAACAGCTATTGCGAGGTTACGTGGTACACATGCAATGTCTTTATATATGTACTTATGTGCGTGCTATCTAATAAAAGGAAGCCTAGGAACTGTCAATTCAACTGAAGACTGTTGGGAAATGGAAAATCCTGTTAGTGCCGTAGCATTACAGCAGCAGTACCGAGAGAGAGAGAGAGAGAGAGAGAGAGAGTCCCCCTTGGTTGTAAAGGTTCGGAGTTGGTAGAGTCGATAGACTTTTTATCTTAAGCCACTTCTGATTATACATTCGTATTAGCCTTTAGAAAAGCGTGTTCACTTGAGTTCACAAACTAAATCCAGAGTAATGCTTAACTACTTGAACAAGCTAATACTTTGAGCTAAATACATTGTATGAGGAAGGGGATAAAAGATTTTCTCTGAGACAGCTTATGTCGGGATTCTGAATTCCCCGAGTGTGCTCATACTTATCAAGCTAACTGTAAGAATGAGGATTGAGAGATTTAAATGAGAAAATGTGTTCTCGGAAATATTGAGCTACATCACATGTTGGATCTAGGATCATAACGTACGGAAGTCTACATTATAATTATAGAAACAACCAAGGTAGGCAGGCACTTATAGGTTATGGGATATAATAATAGTAATAGCACACCCACACACATACACACAATGCCAACGACCACCACCACCACCACCACCATGGCAGTGGCACAAGCCGCCCAGGCCTCGTAGTTATGTAGACAAGGAGAGTGAAATTATTTCTGAACTAGAAACAATCAGTACAGGAGAAAGTTTAGCACAGTTTCAAAGTCAAGACGAAAGAGAGAGAGAGAGAGAGAGAGAGAGACAGAGACAGAGAAAGGATAGGAAGCCGAGTTGGTTAGTTAGAAAGGATCAGACGAGTAATATGATGTTGGGACAGACTTTGCTGTGCTGCTGATCTCCTTCGCTCTCGCTGCTGTGGCTGCTGTACACTTAAATATGATGAATACACAAGGAAATTTCACGCAAGTTTGTTAGCTTGGATTTGGATTTTCCTCCGCGCTCCGGAGTGTTCGGGACTGTCTCTGTGTGCTTACGTACGGACCGTCGAGTCGTCGAGACAAGATATGAAGATACATAAATTTGTAATAAGCTTATTTATTCCTAAGCTTAAGCTTTTTCGAGAGACTGGAGAGAGATGTTAAAATACGACTCTTCACTTGACTACCCTTTTCTTTTCCACCCCATTGAGCTCATTCAATTTTAGCTTCTATGTAATTATAGAGAAATCAACCCCCTTTAAGGGTTTCTGCCTACCATTTTCTTAAACATTTCCCCTGCCAGCAGCGGCTCAAGTCAGCCAGTGCAGTAGTGCAGTGCGGGGCAATTCCGTGGCGTAATGCCCTGTAATGGCATGTGATCTAATGTAATGCCATGCAGTGGCAATGCAGTGGGTAAACTAACGTGGATTTTTGAATTTGAAAAGTACATCCCCTCTCCAAGTCCTCGGCCATATGCTTCCTTCCACTGCACTCCTTCGCATCTTCTCCCTGCTCCTTCCATTCCATGGCCTGAGCTCTAGGATTTATGGGGAAACTTATAGTTTTTAAATTCTCATCCATTTTACTTGATTTCTCATATTATAACTTTAAAGGATTTAGAAAATACTAGAGAATGTTCAAAACAGATTGTGTAATTATTTACACAAATCACAAACTTTATCCCCTTCCACTCCGTCTGTCGACGGCATCCTTCATTATTACGTATATGTATAATATATCCCCCATATGCTTTCTGGCTCTGGTCTATCATCAACTGCCTCCACATAGTCCAAAGCCCTATATAGTTTGAATTTCTGCAATGGAGGCACATTTACGTGCCTGTATGGCAGGGCTGCTGAGCAGGAAGAGGAAATGGTGGATAGTACATATTTTGTATTTGGATTTGGAATGTAAAGAAAAATGACTGGGGTGGAGTTGAGTACATATACAGGGGCTACCTCTGGGTAGTCTTGCGGATTAATAAAGCAATGCTTGCTACCATTACCTCGCCCTTTCCTAGCTCTACCATTGTAATTCGTAAACTTAATGAAATTCCCATGAAAACTTCAATATTACATTCCCTCTTTGGGAATTTCTTACACGGTGTGTGCATAGCTTCTAATCATAATGACTCCTTCAGAGGGGAAAGTCATATGAGGGAAAATAATTGACTTATTAAGAAATTATGACAATATGTCGAAGCTACTCTAGCAATGATGGGCTAGTGAGTAATTAATGATGCTCTGTTGCCATAGTCAGTCTACAGACATAATTTTCCCTCCTCTCTTATTACAAAGGGTGTAGTCCATATGTCCAGCCACCCCACCGCACGACTGGTAGCCCATTAAGGGTATGAGAGCACATGCATAGGTCCGTATCTTATACATGCACCCAACGACCTCGAGATTCCACGATTTTAACTTCCCACAAATGTTCAAGTTCAGAGATTTATCGTATCTTTCAAGGTATGAGGAATGGACGGGAAGGTTTGGAAATTGTGAGTGTTCCGCTGGAACGGGATATCATAGAGATGCAGACGAAGTGTGCTAGGAGATAATATTATACGTATGTGGTGCATAGTCGTAGATAGAGATAGAGCAGGATGGGAGTCTATCAGCATAAATCTATCAGGAGTAAAAGGATTTCAAATCTTTTCTTGTCCACTTAAACCGTTGACAAAAAACAGGGCCAGACCAGCAAAAAAAAGAGGAGAAAGTAGAGAAATGCTTTCGTGGCGATTAAATGAGTTGTTTCGTTCCTCTTATTAAAGGAACCATAAAAGGCTTAATACGTATCGTTCCTTTTCCTTTCCTCTCGGAGCTCCTGAGCGTACCATTCATAAAATATCTAGAATTCGAGTGCATCACGGAAGATAGCTGGATAGACCTACACATTATATATTTCTATGTCTGTGTGTGTCTGTGGATGTTGAGAGAGCTCATTTTACAAATTGCCATCTGTTTCACGCTGCCATACACATTGCTTTTCCGTTTGCGTTTGCGAGTACATGCTTTGGGGAAGAGGGACTTGTGTAATTTCCACCGTTAAAATTTTCGAAATTTCTAACGAGTGTTTTATGGACGAAATGTGGAGCTATCAGGAGGGAAACGTGCTTTTGACTTTCTTGTTATGCTTATGACGCTGTTATTAAGAGTAGAATTTATATTCGATCAGCATTTCTGCCGTATAGTTTGTAAAAACAAGTCGCGTTAAATTTCCATCATTGGCGGTTGGTTTCAGGGTGGTCAGGAGAGCTGGTTAAAAATTAATTTTGCCGTTTGTCACGAGCATATTAGCTAAGTGCCTGTTAAAGCCACCATAAAAATGCAAAGGAAATATATAAAAGTTACCCCAAGGTCCGTAAGTATGTATTGAGACAATCTCTATTATTATTATATATTTGAGCTTTTTAGGGTATCACTTCACGTAGTGGTGGTGGTGGCAGTCGTAGTTGCATTCTGGAGGGAAGGAAGAGAAGACAAGAAACATTTAGCTGAACGCTCTCCCGTCCACCCTTCCAAGAGCTACTTACCCGACTGAAATCATTTTAATCAAGCGTAATCAGTAATTTAAATGCAGAAAATGAAGTGAAACAGCAATAGCAGGCGGTGGCGTTATCATTTCGAGCAGCTGGAGTGTACACAAGATCAATTTACAACACTTTTAGTTGCCATGTCAAAACATGAAGTAAAATTCAAAGTACATACACGTGGGTTCATTCCTGTTCAATCTGTTTTCGATTACTTTTCAACAGCAGATCTATGAGACGCGACTCACTGAGTTGGTCTTACAAATAAGATGGAATAAACATGCATTGAAATCGTTCCAGGAAGGAAAAAAATAAAAGTTTCAAGGGTTTTATAGAACGAGCTTCTCTAACTTCATTCTCTCCATATTTCCATTATAGATGTGCCGCCTCAATCTGAAGACTGGATATGATACTATTAGGAGAGCGTGCCCTATTTTTTAGTGAGCCGTTCGACGAAACTATTAGAGCAATAGAAGTTTAGAGTTTTTAGCTAGATTCTAGATTCGTGGCTACACCGATTGGGCTCTTGTTTTTTTTGAAGAGCTGAATTTCCATTATTGTTATTGGAATGGCGGCAGTCAGAACAGAACATATCTGGAGCTCAAGCTCAACATGCATGGCATTGAAACAAAACAAGAACAACTTTAATGCTGAGACCAGCAACTCAAAATACCGGGCTACGGAATAAATCCCCCTGGAATAAAGCCCACAGGGATTTTAACGAACAAGTAGATGATAATAATTGATGACGATGGAATTGTAACTCCAAACACCTTTTAGGACTTTCAGTCGTCGAGATAATCAGGAATTTTTCCTCCGTACTTTTATTAATATAAATGCCATTCAGAAAAGACAGAACAAAAAACCTGTATTCTCTAACTTATTCATGTAATTACGTATCGTGAGTACAACTTCAAAATGACCTAACAAGCAAGTCCAAAGTGAACTCACTGGAACCGTTTTGCCATTTATCGTATGCTAAAGTTCAAAGAAAAACAGATTATTATGAACAAATCGGAATTCAAAAATTAAACTTATTTTCAGGCACTGCTTACAGCTCATTACTGATGTAATTCCGTTTTGAAACGTCGGAGAAGATTACCCTGCTTTGAATCTGTTTTGTTCCAGAGGGCTTTATTCCAAGACTGATTTTTTCGGGGGGTCTTTTTCCCCAGGAATTCATCCCCAGAATCCAAAATAACATATGCGCGTCGACTCTTTAAAAGTTCTTTCTTCTTCGTCTTCTTCTCCGCTTGTGTACAAATTACAGACAAATTAATTGCTTGAAAAGTTTGGTCGTTTGTCTTGTACTCTCTCTTTCTCTTTCTCTCTATCCCTCTACTCAGGAAATGAGCTATAATGAGAGAGTTAGATAGCAGCACATTTAATCGCTAAAATGTTTTCTTATATTTTCATTTCAGCTATTACAATTTCGTTACCCTATGAATATGTTCAACAATTTTTTGGGAGTTGGTAAACTAAAGAGCTATGGTGTCTATGAAATTATGGAATAAATTACATTGAAGTTTCAAAGATATATCATATTGTATGGCTGTAACTGAAACTGGAACTGTGAAATACTCATAATTAGTGTACTTTTTATTATTTAATTTTCCTTGTATGTTTTATTAACATGCTGGGGTAGAATTGTTACGGAGCAGCCACCATCTACATGAAAAATGGTGTCCATCGTTTATTAAAAATTAAAATTGAATGGTAGAGCCTTCCGTATGCACGTCGAGCATAAAATGTTTTACCGGCTTGAACAAATGAAATTCATTCGCCATTAGTCTGTGAGATTGACATAAATAGTTCCATAATGCATACTTTAATTTTTAAAGCAATCAAATTTGAATTCTCAGACTTTTCTGAAATCGTCTTAAAGAAATAAAAAACATATGTTCTTGTACTTTCTTATATTTACGGACCAATTAGCAAAGAAGTATTAATTCTCAACATCTTTCTTGATGTCTGCTTGCAAAAGGGTGAGGATGTGAGTCTATAGCTACATACATACATCCCTACTGTCTATAGTTTAACTATGAAGCTACGGCAAAAACTTGTTTTAAGCGGTACGGTACGAGCCTGCAAAAACATATAATGAATAATACATTATCAATATTTTAAAAAGAAGCAAAAAGTCCTATTTGTACAGGTACAACTTGATTAGCGTGAGAAAGGTTGCATTTTTACATCAAATAAATATTATAAACATATTCTATTTTCCTACATTGTTTAAAAGGGAATGGAACCTGATTCCAGATTCTGACTGTTTGTCTACCAAAATGGAAAGTCCAACTTCAGCAACGCTAACCATCATTAAAAGAAATAGCTATGCGAAGCTATACACTACAGCGCGATTAAATTACAACATAAGTTAAAAAACGTAAATGAGTCTAGACCTACATAGCTCCCTAGTGTGAATGAAAATAAAATCTTGCCCGAAAAATATTTGCGTCCCATTTCCTGAGGTTTCCTCTTCGCAAAATAAGAATCTTTGGAATTGCGTGGAATTGCTCTATATATTTTGACAATTGCATCATAAATGAAATTTAGTTAGTGTAATACAAAAAGAAAGTCAGACAATAAGCTATGCCGTGTTCCGGGCTTTCCCTTCATGCACGAAGCCCAAGAAGAAAAGTGTCGACCTATATATATCCCTCACACGATAGTGGACGATAGTGTCAGTACGGACAAAGCAAGGTATTTTTTCCCTACCTACATTTGTGGGGATCTTAAAACCTAAAAGAAAAGACAAGTTAAAAGAAGAGACCATTAAATGATCAAAAGAAAGTTTCTTTCATCTTTCCTATATAGTAGCACAGTTCAGTTCTTCGACTTGGCTACAAATGAAACCCCATTTAAACCTTTTGGCCTTTTCCAATTGTGTGTTTAATTTTACTCAATCTTTCTGTAAAGACTAAAAAAAAACGATTTTTGTGTGTGTGTGTGTGTGTGTGTGGATTTTTTTTTCGGCGGAAAGAAAAGGCTACTCTATTGTATTGTAAGGTACAAGTAATTTTCTATAGGAAAAGAAAGCAGAGAGAATTCAATGAGCGATCACGTATCCACAAAATTGCTTTAGAGTTTGATAAGGAACCATAATTCTTCCATGTTACGTTCCTCCATTTCCCTCCAATGCAATGGCAAAGCATACCAAGTCGATTCAGGATCAAAACCAACTTGGAAATCCCAACAAAACGTCCAAGAGCGTAACAATAATGTAATGTATTTGCTTCGACAAGAATATACATTCTTATTTGCCTTCGACCTCCTTCGCTCCCTCATATATACTTGATTAATATTTCATGTGTAATTGTTTTACAATGGCCTATCCATTCATTTTCAATGTTTCTCTTGAAAGATAATTGACAATAGAGTCAGATGATATGGCAATTTCCAGTTTCCCAGCATCTTCTGTGAGTGTTTCTATTTTTTTTTAATTTTCATGACCGTAAAAAACAAAAGATGTCGACTACATACAAACAACTATGTACCTACATGCAAACAAACACAAACACAAAGTCGAATCTAATACACTATATGGCACTAGCCATGTACATAGTATACCTATACTACATGGCTAAAGTTTGAGCAGATGCACTAGTGTTTTCCAGGGGCTCTGTAGATGTAAGAAAAAATCTTTAAGGAGCCAAAATGAAAGGGAAGCTACAGATATGTGCGAGGATTTAGTCGACATACTTCGTGTGAGATGTAGTGATACAAAACAATACAATCCATTGAAGCAGAGCATTCTCCAGATACAGATAGTGCAAGTAGAATGTAGGACTAACGCTTTCTTTTCCATTGAAACATTCCTTTGTTTCAGGCTCATGTTTGAAAATCGTATGCTAAGCCTAAGCCTTCTCTCACATCCACAAGTAGGTATAGATGCTCGGGAGAGTCGGAGGGAAAGTCCGGATAGATGTATAGCAAAGGAGAGAGAGAGAGAGCAAGAAGGAGAGTGAAGGAAACACTACACTTTGAGCTTGTGAGCTGCACAGAATGGGATTCTCCAAGTGTGCATGCATGTTTGATGCTATGGCCAAGAATATTTTATCCTTTATGGGTCCAACATAGCACATAATTTTATCTTTTCCCTTGTACATTGTGTAATTCTGGTTTGCATTGATTTCAGATAACATGAACAACATTCTTAGCGAATTCGGAGATGCAATCCGCACTATAAATGGACATTGATGATGCTAAATTATTAAATTTTTTCATTCTACTTCCATACAAATGAATCCATTTTCTTTTTCCTCCGTGCCCTCTTCCTCTCTCCTTCCCTCTCTCCTCCCTTCCCTTCTACTCTGAAAAATCTCTACTTCGTGCTCTCAGTGCCTTGAGAATCCAAATTCATCCCGTGTTACAGTCACAAATCCTTAGCTGAAGGAAACAAAAAGCGAATAGGGTAATGTAAATATTGATCATGTAGAGTATTATTTTTTGAAGCAACTTCCCGAAGCTCAAGCCAAATCCAATGCCAAAGCCAAAGCCAAGTCAAGCCATTGCATCTAACCATGTATTAGGGACCACGAGGATGGAGAACATCCCATCAGAGCAAAAGCGATACAGAGCAGAACTTGAGCACATAAAAATAGACTTCAAAAGTCCGTCGACAGTATGTCTTTGAGTAGTGTTTTTTGTTTTTTGGTTGGGGAAAATTCCCCTGTCACGAACAAGTGTCACCTATTAAAATGTATCCATCCACGGTATGAATATGATTGAGTTTAAGACGTGTATTCCCGTGTTGGACTTTAACTTTAAAACGCTCCGTCATTTTTGAACATCAGCGTTATGCTACTCTCTCTGAGGGAAGCTATAGTCGTGGAAATACGGTAGGTTTTTTTTACTGTGAGCTGTAAAGGGGAATTCATGGAGGACAAATATTTATTTTTCCAAATACGTATGAATTTTTTCAAATATTGTCAATCTTTTATTTTTCAAGTCATTTTGAAGAGTATATACAGATGGCACATTCTGAGAAAAGAGCTTTAATTTATCTTTATAAATAATTCAAAACCTGACAATGACGGTGACGGCAGCAGCCACGAGGAGAAAGACAATTTTTCCGAGGAGGAGAATTGAAGACTGGATAGTCTCCCACAAAAGTACCCGCACCGGAAAATAAACGCCCTCACAAACAGAGTCTAAATTCATTAGGAAATTTGTAAAACAATGTAGGGCAATTCATCCAAATAACACCGCACCGTCGACCCAACGAGCTGTTAATGACTAATAAATAATACATTACGCAAGGGAGTCTCAAAACCGTATGGTTTCTAAAGTCCAGGAAAGGGGTCGAAATGCTCTGGGAAATGTGATGTGATACGGCATAAGGCATAACAATTTATGCAAATCATTTTGAAAAACCTTAAGCCTCAAATTCCCGGGAACGATTCTCTCTGTCTCCGTCAGTCCCTTTGGTCATTCAAAGATCCTGGCGTAAGGAGTATGATCTCCCCGAAAAAATACTTGTAAGAGATGCATACGAATGGGAATTGAAGGCATTGCCATTGAAGGCGTATGATGTAAGATATGAATATAGGAACCACAAGCGAAAGGGGGGAAAGAAAGAGTTTTGGTTCCTATGCATTATCATGTCTAAGCAGCAATAACCGGCACAGCAATTCCAGCTCTGTGAGACAGGAACACACACATAAGAGGCTGAAATGTAGCTCGTCAGATGAAGAAGAAGAAGAAGAAGAAGACGAAGACGAAGGAGAAGAGAAAAAAAAGTTTTCAATGGACGTCTTTCGTCCATTTCACTAAAAAGTTTAGTATTGCGAACGTAAACTCACCAGTTTGCACATCATCATATCATACATACAGATACATGGAATGCATTATCATGATAGGTATGTACTTAAAAACAGCTACACCATCCTTTCACTGAGAGAGAACTACACATTATGATGCATGTAGGAAGGTCCTCCAGTGGAAAAAAGATCCAGTCACCATGCTATTTTTAAACGAATCCCATCTTCAACTTGAGTGAGTGCAACTGTGGATTTCCATCGAAAAGAAAGGGAAAAAAGAGATGTAGGATTGCATTGAGCATGTAAAATAGCTTTACTTCGCATGTCTTTTGCATCTGGGAAAGATCGGGAGAGCATATAGTAAGTTTGGTTGGGTTGAGTTCTGGAGAAAGTATACTTACCGCTTGTGGGCATTGAAAACATATTTTACCGTATAGAAAAGTTACATTTCGCCTTACGGTGAAAAGTCTGAATGGCTTATAGTGTAACACGGCCCTGTGCCGTTCCAGCACTGTCTACTCTACTGTGTGGGGGCACTATGGCTTCACGTTTCGCTTATAGCGTCTCTCGTGTGGCATGGCATGGCTTGGCTTGGGCGTATGGGTGCGCTTGCTTTCTATAAAAGCCTTCTCTGCCAAGACAGAATAAACCTTGGAGAGAGAGAGAGAGAGAGTAAAAGGATGTTGAAAGTCGATGACAAAATAAAATGCAAGTCGATTGATCTGAAGATCAAAAAACGAGCCTTAAGTTGAAAAAAAGTCCGGCTCAAGCCTACTATTCCTGAGTGAGTGAGTGACTGAGTGAGCGAGTGAGCGAGGGAAAGAGTGACTGAGTGAGTTCTAGAAAGCTACGAGACTGTTACCAACAAAAGTGAGAAATTTCTTTGAATCGCACTAAAGAATGTGAATGATCGAGAATAAATTTTGCCTCCTTATTAAGCTCCAGTATTGTAGGTTTTCATTTCAAGTGTCTCACTCATTCAGCCGCAGAAACTGACAGAAAGGTCGTATCTCCGTCTACGTGGATATCTCCTTATATTATGCGCTCAGGAAATCTTTTTCCCAGGAATCTGTGGGCACTAAGTGTGTTACTATTTTACTCAATTCCAGTGTCGTCTAAATCGTCTATTTTAAATCAAGCACACAGCACGTTGAAGGATCGATTGAAAGCTGTTAAAATGCGCAGTCAACAAGGCACCCTGTGTGTATAGGCAGAGCGTATAGGCATGACTCCATGGACACATATACCCAATCAGCTGATAAATATCCCAGCCAGAAATGCGATGTAGATTTAGTTTTTAATGTGTATTTATGGCTACACGAAGCGAACCTTTTAAGGAGAGCCGGGCAGGATACTACACAAGTTCATGGAATGCCCCATTATTTTTACCCTTCAAATGTTATGAGGATATAGGTGCATAAATAAAGCGATTTTCTATCCCGGTCAGTTTAACATTGATCCCCAGGACGAGAAAGTCAGAGGAAATTGAAAGCAAGTCGAGTACATCGAGGAAGGGGAACCAGATCTTTTGGTTTTTTCTCTCCGGGAAAACCGAGAATGTCGAGAACGTCCTTAGACTTCCAACCCAGACTACATGCATTGAAATTTTTCCTAGTGTGAAAAGAGAGCAAGTTTATCAATCACGTCACAAGGTTTTTTTCTAACCCTATTCATGAAAATTTACTGCTTTCAACCTTGGAGGGTCATTTATAACACTTTTAACAATAAAATAAGGAGCCTATGTAAAAAAGTCATGCGAAAATAATGGTTCTAGCTTTGGATAAAAATGCTGTAGAAATATTACGTGATGGCGTACTTTCTACTTTTATGCGATACTCTTGTGTTAAAAAAATAAAGTTGGGGATTTTAAAACGTGTGAAATAACCGTTCGTTCCTGTTAAAACTTTTTCTATGGAGTATTCATTCCAACAGCAGTTTTACTTTGGCACGAGTGGAATTCATTCTATTTTTAAATTGAAGAAAACATTCAATATTTTGGAGCATATGTGGTTATAATAGGTCTACATTTTAATATTGCGTTCTATGTATTATGTATATACCTATGTAATTCGTCAACGGTTTGGTTGCTCTGGGGCCCAATATGCTTTGGTAAAAGGGAATCAACACGACGTGTCTGTGTTTGTAATGTTTTTAAAGTATATAAAAATCTGTTTGGGGCTTTATTAAAAAATGTCTAAAATTACATTTTCCAAATGTTTTTAAAATTATTCAACTATAACTAAGCCTGTAATACATTCAAAGACGGGTGGACGTTCCATTTTAAAATGACATCTATTCAAAATCTATGAATTTATACTGTTTTTGGTACCATTATCAACTTTAATATAGATTAAATTAAAATCATAGCATTTTGAATACCTGTTTTGAATCTCACTATTACATTTCCACGATTTTCCTCTAGAGCGATTTCATAATTTATTTATAGTTAGGCAACAGAGATTAGTACTGAAGGTTGTGGGTGGTGTGGGAAACATATTTTTTGAAAAGTTTAATTATTTTCATGCATTCGTTTAGAAGATGCATAAAAGCAATTGCAGATGCAATTACCGGAATTGTAAAATTGACGGAAATTACATACCCCGATTAAACTGGACCATGGGTAAAGAATGAAATATGGCCCCTGAACTTTAGGAGCTCCATTCACCCATGGGATCAGATGCAAAAGGTGGGCGCGGGAGGTTATAAAGATGTTCGTTAATAATATTATAAGGGAATTTTACTAGGACGTTATACGGCAATGTGGAGCTTCGAGAGATTTGGGCCGAAAATTGCACCAAAGGAATTGACATTATTTTTTCAAGACATCTCCACAAAGACTTCACCGATCTTTGGGATTCAATTCCATACCCTAAAAAATGGTACCAATGCAATAAAACTTCAGACTCTCTTTTTTGGTACGCTGATATGACATACGCCTTAGTACAAGTACAGAGCTACCTACATATATACCGTTCAAAAATGACAGTCTGCTACATTTAAAGTTTTTTAATGTTATAATGACAATAGCAAAACCGAAAAACTAATTTAAATAACAACCTACGTACATCTGTGTACATCCAACAAGCTGCGAAGCCGGATGGTAATAAATTGAAATTCCGTTCTTCAATCTTGATTTTAATAAAGGGTATTATAGCATCAAGCCTCACCGTCTACTCTCTGTCAAGCCAAAATACGGTATCCTGAAAAAACGTCCTTAAAAAAATTCCCTCAATTACTCAAATCCAGTCCAAATACCCACAACCACGTATACATATGCAAAATGCAAATATTGCGTTGAATGGGTCAAATGGCCAAATCGATTTAATGAATAAATTATTATTACTATATGTATATATGAGACACTCTGTTTAAGTAATAATCATTCATTATGAGATTCATATCTAATAAATTCCCTGATCCTTGTTTATTATTATTGCTGAAAATTTTACGGTTTAATGTGCTGTCGTAGTTTATGTACGTATAAGGCGACCCAAAAATTCCTGTTTTTCGTTTAAAAATTCTTGTTTTCCGTTTAAAAGTTATTGTTTTTCGTTTAATAATTCCTGCTTTTCATTTAAAAATTCCTGATTTTATTTTTTAAAAATCCAGTTTATGGAATTTCAATTTCCGTCTTTTCTAATTCAAACCTTTTCTTCCAGTTTTTTGTTAAAAAATTCCGGGTTTTTCCTGTTCTAAACTCAATTTTTTGTGTTTTTGCGTCGTAAGCTACTGAATATTCTATAAATTCGTGAAATTTGTAAAAGCTCAAAGTAAATGATCGAACTTTTTTTTAAGGAACGATTTCTTAACCACAATTTTAATAGAAATATTGCTGCTCTTAAATCTTAAAATCCGTTTTTGTGAGTTCAAATTATTGTTTTTGAAAAAAATTCCTTTTTTTTCTTGGAAAAAAATGACCAGGTCACTGTATGGGCATACCACGAACTTTCCAGGTAGCGACCGAAACTCTTGCTGTAGGACCCAGACCTTGCCTGGATATCCAGTTTGGGTCGCCTTACTAATTTCATGTATTGTATTACAGCATTATGCAGATTTAAGTAAAAATAATGATAAACATTAGTTTACTCAAACATATTCTAGCACACAATTTAATAATTTGAAGTATATATTAACATAGGTAACTATTTTCTTCAACTAAAAACAAAATATATGCGTAAGGTATTCAACTAGAACACGATCTATCTACATACAGATAGTACGTGTTATTAAAAAACATTTACTAAAACACACTAAAAAAATGAAAACCCAAGATTCAAAGAATACTCGATACAACTTACGTACATATACTTGTTGATGTACTAATAAAAACAGCGTATAATAAAATACAGAAACAGAAATAGCGAAACAAGACAAGACTGCTACTGCTGAATGTACACATATTCTTTTCATTCGGCGTTTCATTTTCCTGACTGTATTTTAAGTTGTCCAAGGGGATTTTGTCGAGCATTCCACAAAACATTTCCCATTTAACAGATCTTCATTAGCACGGTTAGATTTAACTTTAAATATAGGTAGTACTACTTATACTGTTCTTAGTTTAAAAAACTGAATGCCTACTAGTAAATTAAAGCTATTAATATATATATGGCTGGGTAATATAATTGAGTGTAGACTCTGAGAATCTTGGGAGAAGAATTGGTGCCAGGATTTAAAAACAGAAATGTATAATGTGATACGTATCATAGCTGGCCGCACTCAAGTAGTAGAGAGCATCCCTCGCACTCAAACTTGCACTCCACTTCACTCATTGAGTGGAGTGCGAGTTCCAAAAAATTGTGAGTGTCAAACTTGAGTGAAGTGTGAGTGCCTAAATGTTTTGAGTGCGAGCTATGAGTAGAGTGCGACTGCCAATCTATTGATTCTATTAGCCATGATCTCATGTTCACGGGTTAACTTTTGAATTTTTTCTTAAGAAAAATTCCGGTTTGTGTGCCTAGTGGAGTGCTAAATTCTGCGTCTTAGTGGAGTGGAGTGCAGAGTGTCAAAAACTTTTGAGTTGAAATACTGAGTGGAGTGCTTGCGAGTTCCAAAATGTTTTGAATGCGAGATCTGAGTGAGGGCGAGTGCCAAATCATTTGGCCAGCTAATACGTATGGGCATTTGACTTGCCCTTCCCCTCAAATTGTTTTTGAATTTTAACTTTCACCCTCCTCTCAAACGAAAATAAAATTTGTGCCCTCCCCCTTCCCTCATTAAGTGGAGGGGACTTTTCGTGCTGAAAAGTCCCCTCAGCTCACACCAGAATGAGGCCTGCCAACTTCTACCAAACTATTTATCTAAATTCAAACCGAGGGAAAACGAGCACTCGAGTCTCGCGTGCCCTCACCTTCCACTTCCCTTAAATTGTTTCTGAAGTTTTATCCTCACCCTCCACTCAAACCGAAATAACATTTGTGCTCTCACCCTCCCTTCAATGAGGGGATGGGACTTGATGGGACTTTTCGGGGTAAGGGGTCCCCTCGATGCATTGAGGGCGCCGACCTATTCAGATGAAGGAAGTTACGGCAGGGGGGCTCAATTGGCGTGTATGAATCAACAAGAGTTGACTGTATATATCTAATCTGGCATTGTTTTAACGAATCGTTGTATATAACAACTCACTTTAACAGGTTGCTACGCAGCTTGGTTTGCTCTTAAGGAAATCTTCGTTTTAAAATTGTTTCTTTAAATATTATATCTGAAGTACAAGTTTTTTAACAACCTTACGTTATAAAGATGCAATGAAATGTTTAAAACTCAAGTTGAACTTCTAACCTGCAAGAATTCGAATAATAAAGTTACAAGATCACTATGATACCAGTAATATCCGTCTATCATTCGTTTAAGGAAAATGTAGGGACAATGTCCGGTACATTTTCGTACCCTACGTTTTAATTAACCCCTACATTAATACCCTGCACATTGGATCCAGGGTGAACATTATCATAGATGGGCATTTGACTTGAAATTCTTTTTAAATTTTTGCCCTCACCCTCCCCTCAATTTTTTTGGAAATTTTCGCCCTCACCCTCCCCTCCACTCCACTTAAATTGTTTTTGAATTATTACCCTCATCCTTCTCTCAAACCGAAGCATTTGTGACCTCACCCTCCCTCAATGAGGGGAGGGGTCTTTTCGGTTTGAGGGGTCCCCTCTACTCATTGAGGGTGCCCACCTATGTACGTCAGAGGCCTTTCCAATATAACGTCATATAAATATGCATTAATGTTTTTAGAAGCTGTGTATAAATTACAACTTTAATTTGTATTACATAGTAAAAGTCTAATATTTACGTTTTTCAAAATAGTAGGGTAGTTGCACGTAAATGTGATAACTTTTCGACAAGTTTAGAATTGTACCTCTTGGAAACTTAAGACAATGAACATTTTTGAATACGCTAAACGATTCTGCACGTTTATCAGAAGATAATTTTATTAGCATTTAGGGCTGCCAAGTGTCCGGGTTTCTCCCGGACTGTCCGGGAATGGACTGTCTGTGTCCCGCGTCCGGGCAAGGGGT
>JAQFZC010002721.1:0-21648 GCA_034695205.1 Dicyrtoma fusca
AATCTCATTTATTATTATTATTCAGGTATTTGAATACCATTGTTGTGATTCTATAATTTTATAGGATCATAACAAAAATAAGTAGATTGAAGATGGCTGTGAATTTTATCCCACACCTACAAAATAATTTCAAAAATGGTTTCTACAAAAAAACAAAAAAGTGTGAAATATTACATTAACATGTTGTTGAAAATGGCAAAATGTCTTATTTAAAAGCTTTTGAAAAGGAACAAAATGTCTATTTACACGTTTTTGAAAAGGGACAAAATGTCTATTTACACGTTTTTGAAAAGGGACAAAATGTCTATTTACACGTTTTTGAAAAGGGACAAAATGTCCTATTTACAAGTTTTTGAAAAGGGGTGAAATCCCTCCTTACACGTTTTTTTAAAATGTGCAAAATCTCTGTCCACACGTTTTTGAAAAGGGAAAAAATATTTTATTTACACCTTCCTGAAAAGTTGAAAACGTCCCTATTTACACCCCTTTAAAAAGAAAACAAAAGTACTATTTACTCGTTTCTTAGAAGTTCCAAAATGCCCAGTTAACTTATTTTAAAAAGTTGACAAAGCTCACGTTTACATGTTTACAAAATATACAGAAAATTCTACTTCAATGTTTTTGAAAATGTGCAAACTGTCCTATTTGCAGCCTCAATAAAAGAATAAAATAAACTCCATAAGCGGTTCTCTAAATAATTATTGTTTAAAGCCCAAAGTTTCCAATTCGAGCACTGTTACTTCTGTTGTATTGAAAAGTGTAGTAAAAGCTCAATTATTACGATTACGTCCTTTTGTCTCTTCCCTCCACCGCTTTGCGTATGAGCCAGTCGGTGCTGTGCTGTGTTGCAGTTGGGTGATGCCATAAAATGAGATAAAAGTGAAACAAAGAGCTCCCCAGTCTCACTCCCTGTCCAACACAACTACATATCATTAAACATTTAATTTCTTCCTTGCTTGCTTAGCCTTCTTGTTAGCTCCCAGCTCACCCACGTCGACGTCAAAGGCTTTTCCCTCATTCAACGAGCAAAGCTGTGCCCGTGTGTGTGTGCTTGTGTCAAAAAAGCCAACAGCAAACGCATCAAAGACTAGAATTCTCCATGGAAAATAAAAATTATTGTATCCCTATCTCTATTTTTATACAAGCTATAGGTATAGCAAAATATCAGTACATATAAAGTTTTAGCTTCATTATATCAGATTACATACGAAAGTATAAGTAAACCGTCGACAGAGATCAAGAATACATGAAGTGCTCAATATTTTTTGAGTGGCGGCAATGCCATGCATGAAACGAAGCGATGGAAGGTTGAATGTTTTATTTTTTTTTATCTCCGAAATTTTTATGATTCCATCTTCCATCGTTCCATCCTTTCATCCTCATTTTATTACGATTACAAAATTAAACAATACAGAATGAAAAGGGAAGTGCCTCCTTAAAAATTTAGATCCCGTAATGCAATGCGCATTGCAAAGAAAAAAAAATGCTTTTAGAAATAAATCCGTAAAGGCCCGCCCAACGTTTCCGAATTCTGGTCCTAACTCAATAATTTTAATGGAAGGAATGAAAAAATGTAATAAAATTATTGTGTCCTTGCCTATTTTAGTGAATGATGTGATTTTTAATTTTTAATTTTACCAAACCAAAATATGAAATAGCTTCAAATTGTCAAAGAGAATTTTTGAAAAGCATACATTTTTATCCATTTTTATTTCCGGGAAGCTAAACTACCTGATGGATCAAAGCTTGGAGCGGATACAGACAGATTGCAAATATAGCAAATAAAGGGGCACTGAACTTGAGACAGACGTATTGCATAGGCACACAGAATGCTGTCAAAATTAATTTATTACAAAAAAAACCCTAAGAAAATAGCACCATTTACATCTTTTTAAAAACAGGTATTAAGTGTATCATTGATCATTGAGCTTTTTTCAAATTTTACAAAGCACTGGGCGCCTTTTTAAACCCGTGCAAGTATGTGGTTACTTAAATACGATTAGATTTTAAATTGTAATTTATTTGACCAGCATTTTCAGCACGAACTCCTATAATGACGCAGAACCTCCCTCAATTATGTGACGAAATTAGAAGGGTTTTCATTAAGCGGCGTCCTACATTTTTTTTAGTGTTATTTCCAAGCACAAAACGAAAAAATAAAATCATTTATTCATTTGCAGCGTAAAATAAATATTTTGCATCTCTTCTCTTGTCTAATCATTCAGGAAAGTTGAGCAAGATTTCTCAAAATTAGGCAGTAATTTTAGACTACGTGCTTAAATAGGGATGCTACTACATAAATGGATGGAATCGGAACAGTTTGCACCTTTCCAAAAACACGTAAATAAACCTTTTGCACCTTTTCAAAAACATGTAAATAAACCATTTTACGCCATTTCGAAAACATGTAAATAGAACATTTTGCACGTTTTTAAAAGCATGTAAATAAACCGTGCTGCACCTTTTCAAAAACACGTAAATAAACCATTTTACGCCTTTTCAAAACGTACATAAACCCTTTTGCACCTTTTCAAAATCTGTACAATCTGTACCTGTACAAAATGTAGAATTGTACATTCGAAAATGGCAGAAACTTAATATCTTTTGTTGCATTCTTGAAATCAAAATGTTCATATTCTTTAAAATAAACTCATCAAGTTTTCGTAAAAAAGAACAAAAGTAATTTGCATATATAGAAACAATAGGATTGCTAAAATAAAATATAATAAGCAAGGCTGAACCTTTTTTAAAAGCATATATGTACGTCGGAAAATAATGATATTTTGTACCTTTTCAAAAACATGAAAATATTTCATTTTGCACCTTTTAAAGGAAAGCACATTTTACAATTTTATACTTTTCCAAAACATGCATATAGAAGACTTTGCACCTTGACTAAAGTATTTAGGATCGTCTTCAACCATGGCAACTACAACTACAGGGGTTGGTTTACTAACATTTTTGTCGTCAAACGGCGTCGAACAAGAATAGTGAGAAGGAAGGCAGCAGAGAAAATAAAAATATTTTTGTTCATCTCAATCTTCACCTTTAAACACACGCAGGGTGAACATATTTAAAAGCATCAAATTAAATGGGTAATGTAAGTAGTCGATTTAGCACATTTTCATGTATGTAAACCTTTTTGAAAACATAAATAATACGTTTTGCAAATTTTTAAAATCATGTAAACAGTGCATTTTGCACGTTTTCAAAAAAAATATCTAAATAAAAAATCTTGCACCTTTTTAAAAGCAAGTAAATCGAACATTTTGCACCTTTTTAAAAGCAAGTAAATAGAACTTTTTGCACCTTTTTAACAGCAAGTAAAGAGAACATTTTGCACCTTTTTAAAAGCAAGTAAATAGAACTTTTTGCACCTTTTTAACAGCAAGTAAATAGAACATTTTGCACCTTTTTAACAGCAAGTAAAGAGAACATTTTGCACCTTTTTAAAAGCAAGTAAATAGAACTTTTTGCACCTTTTTAAAAGCATGTAAAAATAACAGTTTGCAACTATTTAAAAGCTTGTAAATAGAACATTTTGCACCTTTTAAAAAGCAAGTAAATAGAACATTTTGCACCTTTTTAAAAGCTTGTAAATAGAACATTTTGCACCTTTTTAACAGCAAGTAAAAAGAAAATTTTGCACCTTTTTAACAGCAAGTAAATAGAACATTTTGCACCTTTTTGAAAGCATGTAATCAGTGCAAATCGTATTTGATCTTTCAAGTTAACCATAACTCTACTGCTCGACTGACTAGCGAATATTTTGGACTACTGGAACTCTGAGATCACTTTAGAAAATTAATGTATCCTTTACGAAGCGGCGTCGTAGTTTCACTTTCACCAATAATTGTAAACACACACCTGGCATCTTGAAAATGCGCCGACGGGAAAGGAAATTTTAACCCTGTAGATATGACTATTGAATTTGAGCTGTAGATTCTGCACTTTTTAATAGATTAAACATAAAAAGTTTAATTTTTATAAAATTGTTGAATCTACAACCTAAATTCGATGGTCATATCTACAATGTTTCAACTTTCTTTCCTGTCGGCGCTCTTTCAAGACGCATGGCAAACAGCAGAAGCTATAAATCTGCAATTGTATATTTTGACATCTCAATGTACATAGGTATTTTGAAACATCCAATTATAAGATGTTCGGTGTTCCTAATAAAAAAGTACAATTTATTAGTATTTTAATTACATATAAAATATACTACAGCCAATTTAAAATATAATAAGCAAGATTGAACCTTTTTAAAAAGAGTATAAACTAAAACAACCATTTTGCACCTCGTAAAGACGTGTTAATTTAACATTTTTGTACTTTCTAAAAAATATGCAAATGAACAAACTGCACTGTTTTCAATTGCCATTTACTCTGATCGTTAAATATATTAATTACAATATTTATTGTTTTCGGTTATAATGTTAATAAGTTTTTTACCAAATGGCGTCGTACTAAAGACTAGTGGCTTGGAACAGAAAGAAAATAAAAATACCACTATTTCTGTTCGTCCAAAGTTTCTGTTATAAAATAAACAGGCACAGTACACTAATTTAGAAAAAAATTAGACAAACTTCATTTTGCTTCTTCTGATTGGTAAACACTTGAAAGGCAAAATGTTTCAGAAACCAGAGAAAGGCTAATCACACACATTCAAAACCAAACAGGAATTGCAGAGAAAAAAACAGCAGACAGAACCAGCAAAAGTTTGGGATTTATGTCAATCAAACAACTCATTTTATTTTCAGCGATAACTTTGTGGGTCCTTTTAAAAGCATGTAAATACGACATTTTGCACTTTTTCAAAAACATGGAAATAGGACATTTTACATTTTTTCAGAACCATGTAATTAGGACAATTTGCACCTTTTCAAAAAGATGTAAATACGACATCTTGCATCTTTTCAAAAAGATGTAATTAGGACATTTTGCACCTTTTAAAAAAGATGTAATTAGGACATTTTGCACCTTTTCAAAAAGATGTAAATATGACATTTTTCACCTTTTCAAAAAGATGTAATTAGGACAATTTGCACCTTTTCAAAAAGATGTAAATACGACATCTTGCATCTTTTCAAAAAGATGTAATTAGGACATTTTGCACCTTTTAAAAAAGATGTAATTAGGACATTTTGCACCTTTTCAAAAAGATGTAAATATGACATTTTTCACCTTTTCAAAAAGATGTAATTAGGATATTTTGCACCTTTTCAAAAAGATGTAAATACGACATTTTGCCCCTTTTCGAAAGCATGTAAATACGACATTTTGCCCCTTTTCGAAAGCATGTTAACACGATATTTTGCATCTTTTAAATGGCTTGTATAATATTTTGCACCGTTTATAAAGCGTGTAAATAAAACATGATGTCTTTTTTTGAAAACCTACAATAATGAGGACATTTTTAGCCTTTTCCAAAACATGTAGATATAGCATTTTGCATCTTCCATTTCAGACCTTGAACTCTTCCAGCGTGAATGTTTGTACAAAGCTGCGTTTGAAATTTTGAATTAATTTGTGATTGTATGCATATTGCTGCGTATTAATATTTTCTTGAGGGCATTCTATGACGAGATACCAGTTAGCAGGACCAGTGGAGTGTGTGTCAGTATGAGTACCGTGACTAACGAAAGTATAAGATTTTGATTTTGAATTTAAATTTTTTGAATGCAAGTCATAATTTGCATGGAGATAAGCTCATCCAACTGACGCCTGACGCTCCTGTCCTGTCATCGTTGCCTCGTTGTTGAGTAGAAACAAAAATTAAAAAACAAAAAGCAGAAAAAATTGAAAGCTCCACAAGTTTTCCAGTCGTTCCTTGTTGGGCTGTTCAAGGGAAAGATTTTCAGTTTAAAGTAAAGGCAAGAGGCAAATGCTGTGCCCATAGTATGTACATACCGTAAAGCTTCTAATAGGCGACCCCGCCATCTATTTACAAAATTCAGTTCGATCCCCGCCGTTTATTGCAAGGTCCGCCTTCTAATAGAAGCTTTACGGTATGTGTGTAGCTACGGATCAGATTTGAATTTGAATTAGCAGACGAGTGGCTATGCAAGGGATCTACGGATCTCTCGTGTGTCTAATTGCACTGTCATCCGATGGCTGTGAGGGAAAGGTGCTCAAGTGTAATTAGGAGGTAAGTCGACGTAAAGATAAATAATGGCCTTGTTTGTAAATCTTCAGCTCATTCCTCCGCCCAGTGTCCAAATATTAATTGCTATTTAGTATCCACTCATTTCCTTTGGCTTTACTTAACCTATGCGGAACTGGGAAACGACAGAAAGAATGATTTTAAAAGATGTTTAATACACAAATTAGTGAAATTAGATTATTCAAAACTAAAAAAAGCACAACAAAATTTTCAAAAAAGTCAAAAGAAAAAAGAAAAAAACAGAAAAAACATTTATATTTTTGTATTTTTGAAAAATACTATGAAATATTGTCTAGAAATTACCGTTTTAAAAACGGTCAGAACTAGAAATCAACATTTTCAAAAACATTCACAGCTAGAAATTACTTTTCCAGAAAAATTAAAACTTGAACTCGATATTTTCAAAAAGATTAGAACTAGAAATTATTATTTTTTAAAACGTCAAAACTAGAAATAAACATTTTGAAAAACGTCGAAACTAGAAATAAACATTTTGAAAAACGTCGAAACTAGAAACAAACATTTTGAAAAACGTCAAAACTAGAAATAAACATTTTGAAAAACGTCAAAACAATAATCAACATTTTTAAAAAATATTCAAAACAAGAAATTAACACTTTTAAAAAGATCACAATAAGTATTCACGATTTATAAAACATTGAAAACCAGAAACTACCGTTTTCAAAAAGTTCAAAAATAAGAAATTAGACTTTTTAAAAAGTTCAAAGCTGTTAACCAACATATTTAAAAACATTCAAAAGTAGTAGATAGAACTTTCAAAATGGTTAAAACAAGGAATTGACATTTTCCAAAAGATGTAAATCAAGACATGCCTATTTCTGTTTCAAAAAGGTTAAAGGATGGTTAAGCCGTTGGCTTTGAATTTGGCTTTGGATTTTGGGTGCTCACAGTAATACACAGTTTCCATTCCGTGGACTGCATTGTCATTGGAAATAAAATTATGAGATTTTTGATTGTGCGAAATCCCACGAGCTTTAGCTCTTTCGGTTTCTGCTCTTTTTTTCTGCCCAATTTCTGTTTGGTTTTGAATGTTCATGATTAACATTTCTGTTGTTTCCAAAACACTTTGCCTTTCAAGTGTGCACTAGTCATAGGAAGCAAAATGAGGTTTATCAAATCGTAAATCGTAAATAGTAGTTTTTATAAAAAGGGAAGCGCTCCATGCTTTTCCATGATTTTGAAAAGTTCCAAAGTTTTAACGATGTTCATCGACCTGTTATTTATTACCATTTGAAATATTCAACCGTGCCCGTTACATTTTTAAAAGTAGTTGTACATACTATCAGCTTACAATACGTTAATTGTTTTTATTGAAAAGTTAGTAATTATTGTATGTTGCCAAATATGAACACTGTATGCTTAAAATTGAAACTTCGGATGAATAAAATTGCTGGCATTTTTTCTGCTGTCTTGCAATTTATTATTTCGTGAAGAGCTGCGACGCCGTTCGGAAAAGTAAATGTCAACTCTTAAGGATAGCACTTAAATTTTATGAAATGGTTTAATGTGTGGGACAGTTGTAACTCGCGTCTGTATTCCAGTTTTGGAAAAGCTGCAAAATGCTCTATTTAATTGTTTTGAAAAACTACAAAAGTATGTTAAAACATGCCTTGTATTTTCATGTTTTTGAAACGGGGCAAAGTGTCATTGTTTACATTAATACATTTCATACGGCTCATTCTTGCTAATTATTTTGTATTAGTTATAAAGGTAATTAGGTAATTGTGTCTAGGTAATTAAACTACTTTTGCTTTTTATTCGGGAAACCTCGTAATTGGATTTTTCATTAGAACATTATGGTTTCAAAACTACATTTTCAAATTTTCAATATCTGCGTTTACGAATTTACAACTCCTTGTAGTACGACGCCGCTTGGTAAAGAAAATTTTATAATTTTGACTATTATGAGAATAGGTGAACCAAACTGTATGCCGTAGTGCAGTAAGGGTATAAATGTACTACGTAAGGGGATTCGAAAAGGTGCAAACTATCCTAATTACATATTTTTAAATGTTAAAAAAAGTTACTATTACTAGTTACTATTACTCACTTACGCGTTGAAAACGGATATGTGAGGTAAAAAATGTAGCATTTTCTTTCTTTTGAAATAGTGCAAAATGCAGAATTTACATCCTTTTGAAAAGGTGCAAAACGTAGAATTTACATCCATTTAAAAAAGTGCAAAATGTAGAATTTACATCCTTTTGAAAAGGTGCAAAACGTAGAATTTTAATTTTTAGAAAAGTTGAAAATTTCAGAATTTGTATTATTTTGAATAGTGCAAAATGTCCTATTTACATTATTTTGAAAAAGTATAAAATGCCCTATATATGTACATGTTTCCGAAAAAGTGCAAAATGGGAAATTAACATGCTTTTAAAAAATGTCAAAACCTCTCGTGTTCATGGTTCTGAAAAGTTATAAAGTGTCTTTTTACGTACTTTTGACATCCACGTGTTAAATATTTTAATTTTGCACAGAAGTTTTTGTTACAGTATAATTTGTACAGTTTAGAGAAGTTCAAATTATATTCCTGTGTTAATTTATAGTTTACAAAAACATGCTATAGCTTCTTAGGCCAGGTTTACAAAAACCCAAAAAATTAGGAGTTACATAGAAACAAACTTGTGAACTAAAGAAGTGTCTTCAAGTCTACGATGATTTCAACGCTTGGCACTCACACCGTAATTTATGAGCGTGATTACATTATTGTATAAGGAGCTACCTCATCCCTGGAAACCTGCCTTCCTTTCAATATGGGAATTACACAAGGTACATTAACACACTGTTAAAATATTTCTGCATATAAAGCCAGCCTTTTATTAGCTACAATGCATGTTCACCATTCATTCTATTTTTCGGTGAGGCTCAACCCGCAATTGTTTCTTTGCCAAAATTCGAGTTTTGAGCCATAAAATTACTCCTTCGGGCTTAATTTTGCTTTGTTAGTAGTCCGTATCGCAAAAGGCATTGTTTTTTTTTCTATTAATTTTAAAATTGGCCATACAACCTGTCAACGCAGGATTTATGCACTCAACAAGTACAGACAGGACCGTACATCATTATTGCAAAGAAGCCAGCAACAAAGTAACAAGTATTTTTTGTGCCTAAGGGACATGCATGCAAAAGAAGCACCCAGTCTATCACTTTATCTCTGTCTCTTCGATTTTATAGTTTATTTCCCTTTTGCGGCAGAAACTGTAATTGAGGCAACAGGTAAAATAGTTAAACTTTTATGGTCTGAAAATGTCAACTTACAGTAGCTTTAAACCTGGGGAAAATTTTGTAATATGTTTTATGTCGTTTTTAAATTCTAAAGCAAGAAAATGAAACCCTTTTACACATTTCAAGACGATGCAAACAATACACTTTACTACTGTTTCACTAACCTTTATTTGGATATTATTAGATCTGTATGAATGAAATCAATACATGTCTCAGCTACGTACACACAAAATTCTAATTTGTTTTTCTAAACGGCGTCGTAATGCTTCATCAAATTGAAATTTTGAACAGAAAAAAAGTCAGTATTTTTATTATGCATTGGATTCCAATTTTGGAAACAATTCACAATATGGAAATAGTATATTTTGCACCTTTTCAAAAGCATGCAATGTTACCTTTTCCATATTTTCAAAAGCTTCATGTAGCTGCTTAAGATGCAAAATGACGCGAATTCATAAAACCTCAAACAAGGCAGGCAGATGAGTAGTTTTCCTTACACATTACATTAATTAAATTACCGATTTAGCGCTGTGTAAAATTAATTTGTGCACTTTTTAAAACAAATGAATTTTATTTTTGCACACCATGCAAACTTTGATCTGTACCTAATTAAAAAATGCAAAGCCTCTATTTGCACATTTTTAACACGTATGCGAAGCGTGGCTTTCCACTTTTTCGAAAGATGCAAAACTAGGAATTCAAAACATGTTAATACATCTTAAATCTCATACTTGTGTGTTGTAAAAATG
Organism: Dicyrtoma fusca; assembly: GCA_034695205.1. Classification (NCBI taxonomy): domain Eukaryota; kingdom Metazoa; phylum Arthropoda; class Collembola; order Symphypleona; family Dicyrtomidae; genus Dicyrtoma; species Dicyrtoma fusca. Next base: position 10,159 of record JAQFZC010002721.1, read on the forward strand.
GGGAATTTTGGAGTCTTTTTTGCTTTTATGGAAATGGGTTTTGACGTTTTGCTTCCACGTCACTTTGCACTTTAGCAGCGAAATAGTACATTAATCACCTCTCTAATATTACAGTTATTTTAAACCATTTCGCCGCAATTTACGTCACTTAAAGATTGTGCCACCAAAATATGCTTCGTTATAAGTGGACATTATTAGTACTTTAATAAACGGCGTCGGAATGCTTCCAATAATTGTCACTTTGCACAGATTAAAAAAACTAAAACACTGTTCGAACGTAATGGATTCCAACTTTGAGCACATAACTTGCTTGCAAGTACTTATTACGTTTTACCCGCTTGCACATGTGAGTAAGACATTTTGCACCTTTTAAAAACGTGTGATTTTTATATTTTTGACCTTTTAAGAACCATGCTAACAGTACATTTTGCACCTTTTCAGAAACATGGAGAGGGATCAATTTACACTTTTGCTAGAACATGCGAAAACCTAATTTTATAGCTTTTTGAAAACATACACATTGTACATTTACACTTTTTCAAAAACATGCAAATAGTTATACTTTGCACTTTTACAAAACCATCCAGATGGTTCATTTATCACCTTTTCAAAAACATACAAATAGCACATTTTGTTACTTTTTAAAAACATGCAAATAGAACTTTTTCTACTTTTCAAAAACATGCAAATAGCACATTTTGCTACTTTTAAAAACATACAAATAGCACATTTTGCTACTTTTTAAAAACATGCAAATAGAACTTTTTCTACTTTTCAAAAACATGCAAATAGTACATTTTGCACTTTTTCTAAACCATGCAAATAAAATATTTTACTCCTTTTAAAAACCATGCAAATTCGATGATTGAACTCCGATCCGACTTTTTTAAAAAAAATAGCAGGTTGTACCCGCCAGAATTAAAGCTTGAGGAAACCAAATCTGTAACGTATCAGCATACCTTCATGGAATACAGTGGACCAAAGAAAGTGATAAGAAACAAGTTCATCTTGTGAAACCGAATAATCAAATGTTTGGATAAAAATTAAGCGTAGAGGTGTAGCTAACTAACAAGGCAGATCAGATAGTGATACTGATTTGATGAACCAACTACACTACAAAATAATGCATAATGAAATGCAAATCTGTAAATCCAATGAAATTCTTGACTGCTGACAAAGCAGAACGAAAACAAAAATCTGAGAAAATGAAAAAGACCACAGGCAAAAATTACGCAACTTACATATTAATTCAAGTGCATGAAATGCCTGTAGTAGTAAAAGACGTGGCTTGTTAGCAGCCTTCATGGGAATGTTTTAACGCCGTGTTAGTGGACTGTGACTGCATGTGGGCTTGGAATTTGGGAATTTGTAAGTAGCTGCTAACGATATGTTCTTTTGGGAACAAGTAAGTAGTCAACTAAGCTCGTTGTTAACATGATAAATGTGACGCATCTTCTGCCCCAGGAAGATGCCACGGCCACAACCACCAGTCAACCACTGCACGGTGTTTATATTCTAAGCATGGAGGGACTTCTCACTTATAACGTCATTTCATTCAAACGCTCGTTTTTTAAATACCACGTCTTTTTGCAAAATATTTTCCTTTTTTCCTATTTTTTTTTAAACGGTAATTTGTCTACTTTTAAATAGTTTTGAAAGTGTTCGTTACTGGCTTTTATAGTTTTTAAATATAGTAGTTTCTTGTTTTGATCTTTTTGAAAGTGTTGTTTGCCGGTTTTTATTGTTTTTAAAAGTAGTGACTTCTTGTTTTGCATCTTTTTGAAACTGTGGATTTCTAGTTGTGAGAGCCTGTTTGAAAATAGTGAATTTTTATTCTGAACTTTTTGAAAGTGTTGATGTACTAGCCTTTGATGTTTTTGAAAATGGTGATTTTCTGGTTTTGCAACTTTTTCAAAGTGTTAGTTACTACATAGTTTTGGGTGTTTTTGAGAAACGTAATTTGTTGTTTGGATCTTTGTAAAAGTGTTACTTTCTGTTTTTCTTGTTTTTGAAATCGTAATTTCTTGTTTTAATCTTTTTGAAAGTGGTAGTTACTAGCTTTTGAAATTTTCGAAAATGGTGATTTCTAGTTTTGCATCTTTTTGAAAGTGTTAGTTACGGGTTTTTAGTGTTTGGATCAGTAGCATTAAATGTTTTCGAAAATGCTAATTTCTTGCTGTGAGATTTTCCAAAGCTTTAGTTACTATGGTTATACATCTTTTTGAAAAAAGTAATTTCTATAAATTTATCATTTTTGAAAATGCTAATCTCTTGTTTTAACCGTTTTGAAAAAGTAAATTATGGAATAAACACTGTTTTGTAAAGCATTCTTTGCATAGTGGATGATTTTGCTGTACCATATAGGTTAAAAATCGTTTTTCCGTTTTTCCTAATACTTGTGTGGGCCTTTATGAGTGATTTGTTTGAAGCAAGAAACCTCATAAAACTAAAGGTAGTATTTGCAAGGACCCCAGCCATACCAGCCGACGTAGAATTACTTACAGGTTCGGTGTTGAACGTCCCTGCTGTTATATCCTGTCTCTGTCACCCTCATCGTGTCTACAAATCTACCAGCAACGTACTGACAGGGCAAAGCACTTTATGTGTAGGTACATACATAGGTAACTAATTTTAAGGTGCAGTTCTTGCCGGCTGTAGGTTGCGTAGCAAAACTCGCCAATTCAACAACCAATGGCTTGTAAATCAATGTATGTAATTTCCTATTTGCATAAATTCTTTTTATTTTCGAGGATTCCAAGTTTCCAAAGGAGCAGATCAAACCTTCAAACCTTTGAAGCTCACTCACATTTTTGATTCCTTGCTTGCTAAGGGATTATAACCTATTTGGAATGAGAAATCAAATAGGTAGAAATGCTGTACACAAGTAATCATTCCATAAATTAGAGCTTTCAAAAAGGTTAAATGATGAAATCAACTTTTGCAAAAAATTGTCAAACTAATAATAAAGCATTTTAAATAGGTCAAAAGAAGGACAAATAAATTTCAAAAAGACACTAATGTAGTAATTACGTTTTTCAAAAGAGTCAAAACGGGAAATTGACAATTTCAAAACGGTTAAAACAGGAAACCGACATTTTCAAAAAGGTTAAAACAGAAAACCAACAATTCCAAAAAGGTCAAAACAGGAAATAAAAACTTGCAGAAAAGGTCAAATCAAGTAATTACATTTTTTAAAAAGTGTAGAACTAATAACTAAGCTTTTAAAAAGGTCAAAACAAGGAAAACAACATTTTCAAAACGATAATTAACTAATAAATAAGACTTTCAAAAAGGTTAAAACAGGAAATCAAAGTTTGCACAAAAGGTCAAATCAAGTAATTACATTTTTTAAAAAGTGTAGAACTAATAACTAAGCTTTTAAAAAGGTCAAAACAAGGAAAACAACATTTTCAAAACGATAATTAACTAATAAATAAGACTTTCAAAAAGGTTAAAACAGGAAATCAAAGTTTGCACAAAAGGTCAAATCAAGGAAATTCACGCTTTAAAAAAGGATGAAAATTTAATAACTGAGCCTTTCAAAACGGGCCAAACAAGAAATCATACTATTTTTTAAATTTTAAAATTGAACGTATATTACTGTTTTAAAAAGGTCGCGCTGTCATTTTAGTATTTTACATTTTACTTCTCGTTTCGTTAAATCCAGTTGATTGATTTGCAATTTTTGCCTCCTTATTTTACACTTCTACAACTCAAAGTTATGCACTACTCAATAAGACTGCCAATTTTAGAAAAATATACTGAGCGGCGTTACGCTGGTCCAAAAATATTGCTTGTTTTTATTATTTTTTTTGTATTAATTACTGCTGGAATTTGAATTTTCTTTTTTTAATTTTAATCAATGCTACCTTGCTGCTTTGAGGTAAAGGAATTTGGTTGCTAATTACAACTTTTCTTATAATTAGAAGTTGCTTCTGAGTCTGACCAACACATTGCATTGCATTGCATTGAATTGGGAAGTTGTGCTACGGAATTAAAATTATAATGAGAATTCCTTCGCATAGTCCAAGGATACAGCTGATTGCTAATTAAATAATTTTCAATTGATAGAAATTCCTGGACAGACAGACAGACTGACAGACTGGCGTTCTCTCCTTTGATTTCCATTCCAGCGAATTACGAAAGCTACAAATTAAACCGGAATAAGCACACACAGACACGACTATGTTTACAGCTCTACCTTTTTTAACCTTTTCGAAACGGCAATTTCGAATGTTTTACAACTTTTTTGATAATGTAATTTTAAGTTTTGGCCTTTTTTAAAATGTTATTTTATGTTTTTTGACCTTTTGAAAATGTTATTTTATACTTTTTGACCTTTTTGAAAACGTAATTTTATATTTTTTGACCTTTTTGAAAACGTAATTTTATATTTTTTGACCTTTTTGAAAATGTCATTTTATACTTTTTGACCTTTTAAAAAAAAATAAAAAAAAATAAAAACTGTATTTGTTTCAAAAAGTACAAACAGTTTTTAAACAAAGCTAAACGGGTCATTTAATCAATTAATTGCCTACCTTTTTGAGGTTTCTTGGAGATGCGTCATTTTGCATCTTAAGCAGCGACATGCATGGTTTTGAAAATATGAAAAAAGTAGTATGTATTTGCATGGTTTTGAAAAGGTGCAAAATATACTATTTGCATGTGAATTGTGTTTAAAATTTGAATCCACTGCGTAACAGCAATACTAACTTTTTATTTGTTCAAAGTTGCAATTTAATAGCATTACGACGCCGTTTAGAAAGAAAAACCATATTTTTACAGAACAAGTCTTAAATTGTGGCTTGTCGTTTAACTATCGAAATATCGAACTTAACCGTTTCGAAACGGTGAATTCGAACTTTTACAACTTTTGGCGCTTTCGAAAACCATATTTTATACTTTTTGATCTTTTTGAAAATGTTATTTTATTATTTTGACCTTTTTGAAAATGTTATTTTATTATTTTGACCTTTTTGAAAATGTTATTTTATTATTTTGACCTTTTTGAAAATGCCAACTTGTTAAATTCTAGGTTTGACCTTCTTCAAAGTGTTTGATAGTAGTTTCGAATGAGTTTGAAACCGTTAATTTGCAGTTTTAGCTTTTCAAAAATGATAAATTGCAGCTTTTACCGTTTTGAAAAAATTAATTTCTATAATAATAATCATTTCAAAAAAGTTGTTTAGAGAATAAAACACTTTGTAAGTCATTCTTTCACCTTTGGTTTCCCAGTTCAGAATAGGTAGTAAGTTAAGATCATCAAAATTGCATTAGAATTAAAATCCCAGTAATTACATTAATTTTTTCATTTCCATTTCCTTTCATTTTAAATTGGATGGTTTCTGTTTCTACGGTTTGGAACTTAATACAAAAATGTGACAAATTACGGTGTGTTTTGGTTGACACCACTGCTCTGCTCTGCTCTGGTTCTGGTTGAACTTTCCTTTGACAGTAAATTCGTCATTTTGTTTCGAAAGAAAAAGTCAAAGAGGAAAGAAATCAAGTGAGAACTAAACGCACCAGTGCAGTGATGAGAAAAGCGCTCTGGTCCACACATTAGTCACCTATCTTGTGATTTTCTTCAACTTTTTTTCCATTTTTGCTTCTTTATCAGTGTGAGGCATTCCTTGTGATGTGATCTTCGAAGTTATGCAAAAGTGCTACCGGGAGATACGCAAGCAAAAATCACCGTCTCATTGCCTTTTCGTCATTTCCATGATGAGCTCCGCCGCCACCGCCATCATCATTACCTCGGCGATCATTTTTCCTTTTCTTTTTTCTTTTTTTTTTGATTTTTTTTTATTCTGAATTTTCTTGAGTCATCAGTAGAGTGTGTGTGTGGCGTCTAAATTCATCGTCAAAACCAGAAGACACAGAAGCAAGAGCCCGAGCTTTAGCCCTGCCAGTTCTTTGTCAGTAAAATTCATCATAATAATAATAATAGCAGGGGCCATGCATAAATGACACTAAAAAATAAAATTGTAAACAAAAATTCGATGGATTTTATATTACTAGATTTTACTGTTGTTATTTTTAGTAATTTTGTGGGGATTTCTTGGACATTTTTTGTGAGTTTTTTCGTATTTTTCGTTTAGAGTTTGCTTTGAGGGAAGAAATGAAAGAAGTGACTTTCTCTTAGTGACATTTTTTTCGTTTGATGCGATCACGGCGATGGATCTTTGGAGTGAAAGTACGAAGGCATGTCTGATGATGGCGATGGCCCTGGACTGCTGCTTTTGACTTGACTGCACTTGACTTATGATTATGACTGTCGAGCCGTGAATTTTTTTTGAGCCTCTCCTCTCCAGTGCATTATACTTTTATCCGTAATTACATTAGAATACCAAAACCGAGACGAACCGGAGATCAGAGAGCAGAGGAGAAAAGACGAAATGAGTGGGAGTTCCAATTTCTAGCAAAATAAAAAAATAATGGAAGGAAAGGCAAATGACAAACACCTGCGGTTTGTATGACGTTAGTCGTATTAAATAGATTTACTTTTTTAAAATTTTATTTCCAAAAAGGCTTAAAGTAGCAGAAACAGAAGGAATACACATAATGTGTTATATTGGCGATTTTGTTTGCAAAAAGGTTATTTATTTACTAGTGAATAGCACTTTCAAAAAGGTCAAAACTTGAGACCAACGTTTTTAAAAAGGTAAAAACTAAAAACGGACACTTTCAAAAACAGTCAGAACAATCACTGATCACTTTAAAAAACAGCCAAAAGTAGAAATAAACATTTTCAAAAAAGTCAAAACTAGAAGTGAAAATTTTTAAAAGGGTCAAAACTAGAAAGGAACACTTTCAAAAGGTCAAAACTAGAAAAGAAGTTTTTTTTTAAAAAAGGGTCAAAACTAGAAAAGAAGTTTTTTTTAAAAAAAAATGTCAAAACTAGAAACGAACATTTTCAAAAAGGTTAAAACTAGAAATAAACGTTTCCAGAAAGGTTACAACTAGAAATCAACATTTTCAAACAGGTAAAAACTAGTACCGAACACTTTCAAAAAGGCAAAACTGGAAATAAACATTTTCAAAAACAGTCAAAACAAGAATTCATCACTTTAAAAAATAGCCAAAACTGGAAACCAACATTTTCAAAAAGGTCAAAACTAAATATAAACACTTTTGAAAACAGTCAAATTGGTATCTAAGCTTTCAAAAAGGTCAAAACAAGAATAGCTATAACACTTTCAAAAAGATGTAAAACAAGAAACTAACACTTTCAAAATTGGTCTAGCCTAGAAATTACAATTTTTGAAAAGATGCCAAACTAGTTTTAGTCCCACTTCAATTACGATGTTTCTAATAGTTATGCTTAACGAGCGTACTTTCAAAACGATCAATTCATTAAATTTTAACTTGAATGGAGAGGCTGGCAGCGCAGGGATACTTTGCATGAATGGCGTCAAAATTTAACACACGAACATTAAGTCATACTACTGACGTTACCTACTTGCAGCTGTGCCAATTATAAAAGCTACCATAATTAAAATAAATAAAAACAATTTCATTTAAATATACTTTCAAAAAGGTCAACACTAGAAATTAACACTTTCATATGGGCCAAAACAAAATATTAACATTATAGAAAAGTCATAAAACGAAAAATTACTACCTTTAAAAAGATGTAGAACAAGAAATTAACATTTTCAAAAAGATGCAAAACAAGAAATTAACATTTTCAAAAAGATGCAAAACAAGAAATTAACATTTCCAAAAAGATGCAAAACAAGAAATTAACATTTTCAAAAAGATGCAAAACAAGAAATTAACATTTCCAAAAAGATGCAAAACAAGAAATTAACATTTTCAAAAAGATGCAAAACAAGAAATTAGCATTTTCAAAAAGATGCAAAACAAGAAATTAACGTTACAAAAAAAGGCATAAAATGAGAAATGAGTATTTTAAAAAAGATGTAAGACAAGAAATTAACATTTTAAAAAGGGTGTAAGAAAAAAAGTGACATTTTCAAAAAGGTCAAAACAAGAAATAACCATTTTCAAAAAGACGAAAAGCTAGATACTTATGTACCCTTTCGAAAATGTAGGTCAAAATGCAATGCTATAGCTAACAATAAGTTGGTATAGCATAACTACACTCTACCAAATACCATCTTAACCGCATCATTTTGCGAAAAAGTGAGCCCATTTTTAATAGTTATAAACGCATCAATATGATGAGTTCTGGATGAAGTTATGATGAGGTCCACTTTTAGCCCATGTTAATTCCCTACCTTATTAAGAAACTCATCTAGACTTCATCTTTTCCTCATCATTATGATACATTCAAATGCATCAAAATGATGCAGTTATAACTATTAAAAATGGACTCACTTTTGTTATGATGCGTGTATGATGTGATGATTTGGTGCAGTGTACCTATACAGACATTTTCCAGAGATCAAAGGCGCTATACATATTTGACAGGTGCTTGTAGAAATACAAAGATGAACTAATGAGACCATTACTATGATTCTGTGGTTCTTTGGTTTGATTAGTTTTCCTATTCACTTACTTGACTAATCATAAATTGGATGGCAAAAGGATCAAAGTATTTTTCTAATTTTATGAATTATTATTAGAAAAATACACCGTCATCCTTTTTTGGGACAGGAATGCGTCATTGCATTGGTCATTGAGCATTGGTCATTGGCTGAAATAAAAAATATTTGTGTGGTTCTGGTTGGCTACTGTGGGCACTGCACTCTATGTATACTACAAAACTTCATTAAGATGTCTTTTGTCTTTTATGTACTTGGATTTAAATTGAATTTATATTCACTTCAATTCGTTGCTATACTAGTATAGGCACTAGTGCCATATAGCTATAGGTAGGTAGCTTATAGCATCATTTTTAGGGGCCTCGCAAAAATTAGGTGGCTGTTACACCTTCTACTAAATCCCAATTGAATTGGAGCAAAACATCGTTTTTAAAGCTTTATTTATTTTCAGTAGAATTTGGACAGTAATTGTGCTTTGACGAAATATTTATGAAAAGTGTGCAATTGACAATTTTTTTAAAAATCTGGTGGACTTTGAATGAATGGCGTTCATAAATTTTATTTTCGTTTTCATTTTCATTTTCGATTGGAAGGCGACACGGAGAATGAAAATGAAAAAAGCAGACGGATAGAAAACACTAAAAAAGTCGACAGCACAGCCCAGCATTGCAGTGCACTTTTTTCGCTTAACTGAACTGCACTCTTGATTACACTCATTCGAATTTTTATTTTTTATTCCTGGCTGTCTGGACAGTCAGTGGACAGTCGTTTCGGAATTCCAACGTTGTTTTTTGTTTTGTATGTAAACCGTGTAAGAATTTATGGGTGCACTTAATTACATGGATTATAAAGCTTAGAGTTAGTTCTTAGTGACGGTAGCTTTAGTTCTTATTTAATCTTTTAAACTAGGGTTCAAAACATGTTATACATATACATTTATAATTACAGGCTAAATTTCCCAGGCAATTTTAAAAATGAGCTTGACCTAGGTATCTACCTATTTTTAAACAGCTTTATAAAATAGTTTGCATTTGAGAAAATGAAGTTTTGTAAAAGTATGGTGTTAGTAATGTTTTTGAAACCATGTTTTAGAAAAGCAATTTTATGGAACCCATTTTTTCAAAAATGCCGTTTCTTATAAATTGGTAATTTTGAAGAGGGATTTTAATGACAGCATTTATTTTGAAAATACGATTTTTAAGAAATGGGAATTTTTGAAAAGGAATTTTTAGAACAGCATTAATTTCGAAAATATCCCATTTATGAAATAAGCAGTTTTGAAACGAAGGATAAAACGCCGTTTAAAAAAAGAAATTTGAAAAACAATAACATATGATGGTATAGGTTTAAAAACGTAAAGTCTTTGTATGGCAATTCCGGGGAAAATCCGTATTTGTAAAAAAGCATTTCGACGAAAACCATTTTTGTAAAGCAATTTGACACAAATATATGTAACTGCTATGCTGTGTTGTTTGTGTAAAGTATTTAAATTCCTTTGACAAACTATAGAAACAAATACGAGATCGACTTGCACTTGGAAAAGAAGATGCTGTAAGAGATCGTAAGCTTTCCTTGCCAGACTGTAGGATGAATTCTCATTGTATTCTTTTGTCACTGGATACAAATTTTTCTGTGTTTTTTGTGTGCGTGTTTGTGTGTGTCGCTTCTACTGTGCGTAATTTGTTTGAAGATGGTTTGGTTTGGTGTTCGGAGCCGAGATCTGTGATGCATGGATGCACAATCAACTTCTGCTGTCCTACGTCCTTTCATCTTCATCTTCATCCTCCACAGCACAGTATATACTGCTATAAAGAAAAGCATTGCATTGTGTATGTACTAGCTGATCATTTTGACTATATACTATATACAAAAATAATTTAGTATATCAGAACTGCTTTATAGCCTAGCTGGCTTAAAGACACTGTTCACACTACTAGACAGACACGAATAAAAAATAAAATAGCAGCAACGACCGTCCATTTGAAATACTTTGAACGTTTTAAGTTCTAAGTTGAGTGAATAATTCCAACGCCGCAATTAAATTTTCATGCATTTCCAAAATTGTAGCACACAGTTCGACTAAAAAATTGTTCAAGGTTTAAAGCTATAGCCTCCTTTCATGTTCATTTATGTGCCTTCAGCCTTCAACCCTCCACTATTAGCATTGGGCATTGAATTTTACACATTTTACGTTAATTTTAATTTTAAGGGGAAAGTAATTTATTTTGTAAATATTGATAATATTAATTGTGACAGAATAGTACTGTGATAGATTTGAGTAAGAAAATTTATTTCAAAAGAGGAAAACTAAGATATTACCATCTTGGAAAGTGTGCAAATCAGAGAATCTGATGTTTTTGAAAATGCAAAACATGATAATTGCAAGCTTAAAAGGTGGGCACTCTTCCAGTCGCAAGCTTGAAAATAATGTAAAATAATGATATCTGCACATTTCAAAAAAGTGTAAAATAAAAATATGAGCATATTTTAAAAAGAGTAAAATACAAATTGTCTACACTTTTTAAAAAGTGTAAAATAAAAATAATCTGTTTTTTTATAAAGTGTAAAAACAAATTATGTGCACATTTCAAAAAGTGCAAAATAAAAATAATACGCGCATTTCAAAAAATGTAAAACAAAAATAATGCGCACATTTCAAAAAGTGTAAAATAAAAATAATACGCGCATTTCAAAAAGTGTAAAATAAAAATAATGCGCACATTTCAAAAAGTGTAAAATAAAAATAATACGCGCATTTCAAAAAGTGTAAACCAAAAATATCCGCACTTTTCAAAAAGTATAAAAGAAAAATATCTGAACTTTTCAAAAAGTGTAAAGTAAAACTAGGTAATTTGGTTTTTTCAAAAAAGTGTAAAAACAAATAATCTGCATATTTCAAAAACTGCAAAACAAAAATTATCTGCTTTCAAAAAATGTAAAAACAAATTAGTTTATCTGCACTTTTTAAAAAGTGTAAAAATAA
>JAQFZC010002722.1:0-21647 GCA_034695205.1 Dicyrtoma fusca
CTAGTTTTGACTGTTTTGAAAAAGTGTGATTTACTAGTTTTGACTGTTTTGAAAAAGTGTGATTTACTAGTTTTGACCGTTTTGGAAAAGTTAATTTATAGAATGAAACACTTTTGTAAAGCATACTTGCTATGGTTTCCCAGTTCCGAATAGGTTAATAATTAAATCTCGTATTAATTCTAACATACATATTATATATAGAATACACATTGGTAAGACTTAATTTGATTTAGACTCAAATGGTACGAACTGAGCTGCATGCTCTGGAGAGTCGAATAATCCGGAAAATGCAGGACGGTGACCTTCAACAGTTACGTGAGCAAGGGGAGCAATCTTACAAAATCCGGGAATTGAAATCAACTAAATTAGCATCTCTGCATCGGGAATTGTACATGCAACGAAAGCTTTTGGAACATCGAACTCTTGAGAGATCAATTCGACTCGATGGACCCTCCACAACAATGCCAACAATGGACGGTAATAGTAATGAATAAATTATGTATTTATTTAATGCTTTCGCTTTCAAAATTGACCAATTCTTGGACGGTACTTGTCAAAGTCGAAACAAAGCAATTTCTAAAGAAATTGTCTTTTTCATTCCTGTTTTGTAGATGCGTCACTTAGTAGTACAAATATTTCAGCAAATCACATTCCGTCGGATGAGCAGTATCGACTTTTCATGAAGCAGATGAGAATTAAAGCAGGGAAGTATAAGCAGATGCGAACAGAACTGGCTCGTCTACAAAATGAAGTTGGGATCTTAGCCAGCACCAAATTTATTTTAGATGGTGAATTTAGAGAGACTGCTGACAAACTGGTTAGAGCTTCGCATTTCCATATTATTATGTTTAGACCTTTTGAATGAATACATCTGTAATTTTCGACTTGCCATTATTGTTATATAAGATTTTAATATTTTGATTTTTTTTTTAAATTTTAGGCTGCAATTGAAGCACGTCTGGGAATCACCGGGTTCAGCGATGCTCAAGAGAAGTTAGAGTCTTTGTCATGTCAGAAAGCAGTGATGGATGAAACGAATCGAACTACACTTTTTGAAATGTCTTGTATGTCGAAGGAGCTCCTTGATAAAATTGCTTTGAAGAAACTTTGTCTCGAGCCCCTCATTAAAGGCAAGATGTTCTTTTTATTTTACATGTTTTGCACATTTTGACGGGATTTTATATTCCACTAATTGTAGCTTCTGGATTTTCCAACAATTGAAATTGCATAAATGTTTATGTTTTTTTAAATTATAGAATTACAAGGAAAACGTTTGGCAAGTCAAATTTTGGAAGCTGAGTGTGCCAAACTAAAAGACCAGTATCAATCCTCACTAACGGCAGCCGAACTTGACACTTGTCACTACCGAACGGTAAAACATCATTATGTAGTAATTATAGGAGAGAGTAGAAATAATAATTAATAAATTGACTGGAAAAACTATTAAACTATTACAGTATACTAAATTGTTTCTGTAAACTGCAATATTTTCTTTCTCACTTTTTTTTTTTTAGAAATTAGATAAATTGTTGAATGAAGATGCAAAATTACAACTTGAACACTCCAAACTCACAACTCAGATGTCCATCATTCGGATGAATCTGCAAAGGGCAGAGGATGAGTCTCAACTTGAATCTATATTTATCGGCAAGGAGAAAAGCAGGGGATTTAAGTAATTTTCAGTCATTTTTAGTCATTACGTCCTTATAGTCCTTTAAAACAATAGAACAGGCCAAAAATGTATTCAAAAATGGGAAAATTGTCCACGTATTAATTAGTAGTAATCATAGTGATTGATTACTGTGTTAGTTACTATTTCTTATGTCATATATTTATACATTGCATCGATAAAATTTGAATACATTACTATTCAGGGACAAGCTACTCACAAAAATTTTGGAGGAAGAAAGACGGGGAAAGGCGCTACAGAGTGAAAATGAGGGCATTGAGAGCCTTTGCGTTCGGCGAAAACAACAGCGAGAGCTTTGGGACGCACTGCAAAAGTAAAAATTGGAAAAATAAAATGCTCAAATTAATTATATACAAATTAATTCAGGTTATTTAAATATGTACTTTAAGTTAGTACCAGGGTATGTTCGGGTAGATCTGATAGGCGGGACGGGGGTAATTATGACAATTAATATAGGTATTTTAAATGGATTTGGTTCTTAAGTTCTTAATGCGATTATTTCCCAGTCACAATTACCTGAACGCAAAACGCACCCTAACTCGTATATTATATTAAATTTACTTAATTAATATCTACGAAAGTCAAATAACGTAAAAAACTATTCATTTGACATTTCAGATTGCTTCGAACAAAACTGGAAGCAAAACGGGACCGAATGCCTCATTACTCCTACTAAAAAGCTACAAAGCCAAAACTTGTGTTACAACATACATACTTAATTATCTAACATTTTGAATCTTTATAAATAAATGTGCCTTTTTTAATTTACAAACATTTTTTAAAGATTAAAAACCAGATTCTGACACGTTTCATGTATAACTGTTGGAATTGAGCTCACTTTTTACCTACTGTCATAAAATAATACCTAGTTGTGGTAGTTTTGATTAAAATACCTACGATGCATTCAGATAACTGTGATATATGGTAATTATGATGGATCATTTTATAAAAGATTGAATGTCACATTGAACAGAATTTAAGAATTTTTGCCCAAATAATTTAATTAATTATAATTAATTATAATTACCGTCATTTACTTGTAAGTTTAGTTTCAAATTTCAATGGTAAAGTGCTTTTGATGTAGAATTGCGCCAAGTTTATGTTTAGGCGGCTTCTGAGGTAAAAGTATTTTTTTTGTCTGCTTTTTCACTCTTTCACTGACTGTTGGCTGTGGCGGTGTGTGTGCAGGGAGTCTTAGCTTCCAGCTTTTTCTCTCGTCATTACATTTATTTTTACTGCGACCTAAATGCTAATTAAATAATTAACTAGTTGTTGTTGAAAGTAGATTGGCTCTAGATTCTCAATCTGAGTTAAATGGGAAGAGTTTTTAGAACTTGTAAATTATTACCTCAATAATTTATAAGATGGACAATAGTGACAGTGACAGAAATACAGGCGAAGTCATGATGGAAATTCCCCAGGCAGTGCCGAACAACCTTTCGCTCGCTCATTCCGATTCCGATTCCGACAAAGAAAAAGTACTGGAGAGCCTAGAAATGGAAAGTTTTGGGGATCAAAATCCAACTACAGAAGTTTCAACTAATATTTCTCCAAGTAAGTCATAAAAGTTTCCTTTTAGTTTTTTTCCCATTTTAAGCAGTTAAGTTGTTGGTTGTTAGTTAGCGTCAACTGTTGACAGTGTAAAATTTGCTAAATTTCGTATTTAGTTACATAACTAGTGACTTCAGTTTTCAGTGTCTTTAGAAGTTGAGTGTTGGTAAATTAATATGGATTGGAATAAAGTCGTAATAGTACACAGTACACATGTATGTGACATGTTAATTATTATATTGGTGTAATTTTGTATTCTTTCATCTTTAGAAGACGAAATGAGAACGAGCGTAGCTGACATTGAAAAGGAGACAGATCCCACGGTGGAGTCTACACTGGTTGACCCACTAAGTTCCTCAGTGGAATCCACATCCATGGAATTAGATCAAGGGGAATCAGAAACATTGGAAGTAGCAACTACAGCTACCTCGGAATCGGAAGATAAAGAATCCGCTACAGTGGATGTTCCTACAGCTGAATTAAGCGATGCGGCCAAGAAATTCGCAGAGCAAGAAGCCCAACTCAATTCGTACCTTGAAGAAATTGAAAAGAGCGAGCGAGAAAAGGAAGCTGAATTAGCTAGGAAGAATAAACCCGTATCTCCAGTTCCAACATTGAGCAATACAGACCCCAATTGCAACCTAAATGGGAAACCTCGACGAAAGACGATTGCAGAGCTGCTCAAAAGTATGCCGGGTAATTTATTGAATAAAAAGCCAGTAATCCGTCAAACCTTCAAACATATCATTGACTTCACTGAAGATTTTAAGACCATCGATAATACCAGAAAGAAGGGCATCGAAGACCTGATGCATCGATTTGACATTCACACTGCTGTGAGTAAACCGTCTAAAGAGGAACATTATAAAATCCAGTAAGTTTGTCTATCACTCACTCATTTATTTACAGTATGTGTAAAGTGTAAAGACAGCCTGTCTTAGACAGGGTTCGCCCGTGGTAAATACCAGGGTGGTAAAAAGGTGGTAAATACCGGGATGGTAAATAAGGATTTTTTTGGGCAAAAAGTCGTATTCGATTAAAAAGTAAAACTAACGATTCGAAGCGGGTGTCAGCCTTAATTGGTCATTGATTTATCACTTTGTTAACTTTAAATAGGTATTTCTATACCTATTGTACTTTGATTATTGTACTTCGAACCTATTGCTGAGCAAGCTGTGAACTTTATGTTTTGTAAATTCATGATACACGAACTTTAATTTACAGTTTATTATAGCTGTAAGTAAGCAGAACCTCTGCTTTTTTACAGCTATAATAAAATGTAAAATAAAGTTCACAGTTTGCTTAGCAATAAGTTTAAAATGCAATAAAAATATTTATTTCAAATGTAAGTGATAAATACATGCGCAAATATTTAATTTACTTTTTACCACTTTATACATGTTTTTACCACTTTACACCACGTTTTTACCGGTGGCGTGGTAATTAAGCTTGTTGGATGGTAAATTCCGAACCCTGATGTAAAG
Source organism: Dicyrtoma fusca (assembly GCA_034695205.1). NCBI lineage: Eukaryota > Metazoa > Arthropoda > Collembola > Symphypleona > Dicyrtomidae > Dicyrtoma > Dicyrtoma fusca. Next base: position 4,726 of record JAQFZC010002722.1, read on the forward strand.
GTAGTGTGTACAATCTTGAACCGTAAAATTAATTTATTTACATTAGAAAGTTTTTAAAGGGTGCACAACATTATGATTGATTTTTATAAATATATTTTTGACCATTTCACTGGTGACGATTTGAGGTATATCATTTTCGTGTGCTTGCAGTATAACCAAGAAAGAAGAAGACTCCCAAGGCATTACCCACGTTCACACTGACGAAACAGAATACGTCAAAGTAATTCCTGACGAAGAAATCGAAGAAATGACCTCACCCCAGGTACAAGCACCAGGAGTTAAAATGGGACAAGTCAAAGCGAAGCTGATGTCGGAGATTCGCGCCAATCGTGCTAAAGCCTATGAGGAGAAAGTAAAAGTTTATGCCATGTACAGCGAGGAAAAGGAACTGGAGGAAAAAGGCGATGAAGAAGAAGAGGAAATTCTTCTTGACGACGACATTACGGATGACGAAGATGACGACGACGAAGAAATTAATAGTGACGGGGAGCTGGTGGATAAGAAACTTAAGAAGAAGAAGAAGAAAAGCAAGTCTGAAGTGGACAAAGATACTGGCGAAGGCGAGATTGAAAATTCGGATGATGATGCTGCTTCTTCTTCCGACCAAGACCTAGAAGAAGATGAGGATGTGGAAGCACTTTTAGACGGCGCTCCAAAAGAGAAAAAGAAAGCTCGTAAACGTCTGGTCTACCTCGAAGAGGAAGCGGACGAGTCAGACCAAGGGGAAGTGTTGAGTAATGACGAGGACGAAGACCGTTTGGATCGTGAAAGGAAGGAGGATTTAGCTTTCATCGATGACCGACCCGTTGACGATAGTACTGACGAGGAGACTGACGAAGACAGCGCAGATAGCAAAAAGCCTTCAAACAATCTCGGAGGTGGTCTTCACGATAGTTCTCAATCTTTAGGATTTGACACCCAAAGTCAAGTTCAAGACGAAGACCAGTCTCAGTCTCAAAATGGCAAGCTTTTAGAATCCCAATCCTGTGCTAGCCAAGATTTATTCAGTGATTTTGAAAAAGAGATTACTTCACAAAGGGCCACTATGTCAACCCCTTCAAATGCCAACCGCGAACCGCTCCCCTCCTTCCTCGATCCAAATAAAACTCCTGTAATATCAGCCTCCATACTATCAAATAGTCACGGACCCAGTCCGTTAGGTCCCTGGAATTCCATAACTTCTATTAACGACCATTCTAGTGTAATTCGTCACCCGGGCAGCCACATCTCTCCTTTAATCCCGAGACTTAATTCTGACGCTGCTCTCGAAGCTTTTTGTCAGGACCATCCTGATAATAATCCTCACATATCCAATCATCGAAAACAGTCCCCTGCCCTTCCTGCCGAAGTTGCAAAACTAGTTGGGACGCAGCCCACGATTCCTACCTCACAGTCTGCTTTCGACGACGTTTTGGAAGGCATTTGCTCCGCAAGATTTCCTTCCCAGCCGGTACAAGCCCCAATGGAGTCCCAAGAGTTTGACTGCTTTGGTTTTGAAGAAGATTTCGAAACTGACGCTGCAATGTCGCAAATTATAACTGACCCTTCCACACCACAGTCGTCTACCCCTATTTCCTCGTCCGTTTCGGTCTTGGCAGCTCGCGACACGCCCAGAACTACCACGACGGATAGGGCACCTCGAAATACAAGATTAAATTTTAATGTTAATGATGTCAAAACTGGAAATACAAATACACCTGTAATCGCAACTTCTACCGTGCAAGATAACGATGCAGGTACAAATGTGGAATCAGACGTGGATGATGATGACACAGGTGTTAAGATACCCACAAAGCGTAAACGGAAGCGTCTTCAATTCTCCGACGACGAAGACGATGACAGTGACGATGTCAACAATGATGCGAAACATTCTTCAGAGTCTGAGGACGAGGATATGGACACCAGTGAGGATAAAGTGCAATTTCCAGAAACTGACGAAGACGCTGTTTCGGTACAGTCAGAAGTCGATGACTTGGAAGACAGTGATAAAGAAATTGAGTACGACGAAAACGAAGAAGAAATCATCCAGCCCAAATTCAAGGGTTTGATGAGCCGCAAAACGGGGATGCTCAGAAAAGAATTTGTTGAGGGTGAAGCTGAACTGTCAGGGAGTGAAGAAGGATCGGACGATGAAGATGAGCGTGGTTTGGGTGAATATGAAGATGAGGTTGCGGATCAAGAAGAGTTCGATGAAGATTTAGTGAGGGACCAGAATGCGAGGGTTTTTAATAAATTAGAGTTGGATGAGGACCAACGAGATATTCGTGATTTAGAGAATCGCTTCCTTGAGAATGGGGACCTGCACATGGAGGGAAACGAACGAGAACGCAAGTTTAAATGGAAGAATATTGGTAAGAATAATTTTTGTGTATAGCAAAATTCATTTCATTTTTTCGTTTCAATTTGCTCCTTAAAACGTTGACTACGCTTCACGTCGCTTTTAAGAATTATCAATCACTTATTAGACATGTAATTTTCACTCTTAAGGCCCATGCTAGTGAATCTCAACAGTCTAACTTTCTTTTGTAGGGTAGCTCTTCTTATGGATCTTCGATTTAATTGGTATTATAAATCAAATTTATGTAAATTGTAGATGAATCCAAGCTGGACGATTATAAAGACGACGATGTTGAGGAAGACGCGGAAGAAGACGATGTGGAGAAACAGCGAAGAAAAGAGCACAAGGAGACGATGAAAGCAATTCAGAGTGAAGGAGGAGAAAACGGAAATGGCGTTGAAGAAATTTTGAAGAAGTTTGAGGACGAAGCATCACAGATAATACTGGGCGACAGCCAGTTCCTAAGACTGAGCACCAAGTCAAAATCCAAGTCGTCTTTCCGGAAGTCTGTATCAATTTCGACGTCTAGAAGTTTTAGCGTGACGGCGATATCAAATTCTGTTTTAGAATCCGAAAATTCGGATACGTCTACTTTGAAGTGCAAGGCCGTCGCGTCGGAGAAGTCTCATCTGAATCCGCACAGTATCATTCCAGATACTTCACCCAGCACAACGTTCCAACGGAAAGGGTCCTTCCTTCTTCGAGAGACTACGCTTACACGCCAAGCTGAAATGTTCCGGGTTAGCGATTCCGTGAATTTGAAGAAAGGAAAAAGCTTTGTCTTTGCTGTCGTCACACCTCCCACAGAAGCAGAGAAGAAAAAGTCCAATGACAAGGACAACAATAATCCGAAGTCTAATAGAGCAAGACATTCGCAGCCGAATAAAATAATTAAAACTGATATTGCCGCTGTGGGGGGCGGTCAAAGGGAGTCTGGTAGTATTTTTAAATGGATTTAAATATTAAAATAAATAATATAGACTTCAAATGTGCTTTTGAATTGTACATTATTTTTCACTATTTAGGTTTAAGCACGTGAGTACGGCGTCTCTTAAAATAATAATATTGTTTTACTACGAGCTAATATTTACATATTCGATTATTCTCGCCCTTCGTGAACTTAGCTTACTACAATAAAAATAAAATACTTCCTTTTTAATTTATGATATAATTATTTTATTCATGTATTCGAAAATAAACTCATTCAAACGAATATTGTTTTTCATATATCTCTGCTATTTTTTTTCTCGATTAGCTGAGGCTTTCATTCAGTCGTACGGAGTAATACTGCCATATGTACACAATTTATTAATATTCATTAGTATATTTAAAAATTCAAAAATGCTATTGTGCATACCAATATCTGTTCCTAAATCTACATGGTTAAATACAATTGGTTTTGAAGTCATGCAAAAAATGTATTTTAGTAAGGGCAACTTCGCTATTAAAAAATCTAGAAGATGGCAGATGTCTTCTACAAATGTGTAATATATTACCGATACGAGTACGTAATTACTTAAGGTTAAGGCTAAATAATTTATTACTCTTATCGTCTGTATCTTCTTTGTTTTTCAAAGACATTCCATTTGGTTGAGGCTTAATTTTAATTAATCGGCTGGTACAGATGCAAGAAATTTCGTGTTTCAATGCTAATTATTTGCGAATATCGAAATCACGAAACGTCCAAGAGGTGATAGTTTGTTCGTTGCCGAATTTACAGTCTGCGATTCGAGATTTTGGACTGCCTTCTTTTTTTAACCATTGCTTCCTAAAGATAGGAACAATTAAATTACTATTCTTTTTGATTTCATGTGAACATTAGTTCAGTGTTTCTATAAACATGTAATTACATATTTTATTGAATGTATTAGAGGTAATTAAAATATTACATTTCTTTGACTTTTTCCGGACTTCCTTGAATTTGCCCGACAACGGTTCCTTCAGAAGTATTTTGACACCATCCCCGAACACCCAAAGTAGATCCTTTAGCTTTTGTGTACTACTTTAACAAAAATATAATCGAAAGCAGAATTAAGTTATGAAGTTAAAGTATAATATACAACACTACCTTGACTAACCTAACTCTATTTTATTGGAAACAATATTCAGTATTCACGTCAACGTTGAGTAAAAGTAACTACTGCTGCAAATCTTTTCGGTAGAGAAGAGACAAAAACAAACCTTGCGGAAGAATACACCTGGAATTCAAATTAAAAGTAGATTAATTTATTTTGAAATTCAATTAGCTTACACCCGACGACCCGACCCCAGCAACTCGGATTTCAACGGAACAAAAGCAAAGAATCAAAGAAATCATAAAATAACCTTAAAATTACGTTATAAAAGTAATTGTACATGATATCGCGAACCGACTGCATGCCTGCCACACAAGGCGCATTTAATTTATAATAGTTTTACAAAACAACAACAACTATCAAAGAATGAATGTACAACCTACCTTGAACTTTACCAAAGACCTCAAAGTCAACGCTAATCAATTTGGTAGAACTCGCAGCAGATTCAGACGAAGCCATTTTAGTCGACGACGAGGGCAGTAATTTCGACACTTTAGAAGCTTTGTCCATGACTTCGGGCAAGTAGCACCTTTTGACTTTTAATAATAAATTATAATTAGGTCTAATCTGATTCAGTCAGTGGAGTCAGATCTGTCACATCTGTCCTGTCTGCCTTGAAATTGAAGAATTCAGTAGGTTGTTCCTTTTGTCTAAAATTGTCAACACAACTTCCCCAGTATCCCCAGGGGGGTAGGTAGTAGGCTATAGTACAGAAGGTCGCCGGTCGGTAGGTCCTCACTAGTAAATCCAGCGACGCAATACAAAATACGGCACTCACACGAATAAACTGAACTTAAAAAGTACAAAAATAATAATGATCAAACTTTTCAGTATTTTTTGTTTGCGTTACAATATGAGCCTTCAACAAAGTTGTTGTTGTTGTTGTCAGGAAACGGAACGGTACCGGTACCGTACTAGTAAAGTAAACCGTAACCGGGTATAAATAGCTTCCCCGATGATTTTTGTTGAAAAATTGATACAATCTTGGTAGGTCAATAGTGTAAATTACTGATACAACCGCCCTTACCCTAACCTGACCTCGTCAGGTCAGGCAGCTTGACGTTTCTTCCAAAATCATCAAGAAAAAACACCAAAGCTAATTACAATTTATTGAGCAGTGAAAGCAAATTTTAGCAAATCAAAGTTCCAGAGGTTTTGCTTTCGTTTTCGTTCAGCTTTCGCGGAAACCCAAGACTGACTAGTGAGTACACGTCTGCTATTTCAAAGTTGAACCAATTTGATTTTTTGATTAATGATCATTTGATTAAATTAAACTGATTAAAAATTAGCTATGAATAAACTAATGACTAAATAGATTTAAAAATTGGATTACATAGTTACATTGCCCCGACCATTAATAACATGTTTTTTCTAACAAGTGCATTACAAAAATTTAGCAGTTAAAGGTATTAACTAAGTACTGAATTAAAATATCCGATTAGAGGTTAGTAGGTACTTCTTCGATGTAATTATTATACTAATTATACCTATACCAATAAATTACTAACGGAACTATTTATTTTAAGTTTTTTTTTCTAAGGAGATTTAAGTTTTACGGTAATTCAAACAATAATAAATGACGATTTGGTATTTATTAATAGCCTAACATACATAACTGCTTGAGCATAACTAATTGTGAGTACTTAACTACCGACTTTTCCTCTAAATAATTTACTTTTTAGAAATTATTAGTGTCAGGACTATTCATTATTCATTCGCCTGAGCCATCCTTAATGCCTCCAAGTCTGTTGATCGAAACTGGGCGAGGACCACAATGAATGTAATTAGTGGTGCAGACATCTAAAGATCCACAATTTTGTAATAATTATAATGTATTTAAAACTCAAATGTTAACATTCTTTGAAGGGTCAAAGCAAAGCTATATATTATTAATTACTGAAATGATGAGTTGGCGATTGATATCGTAAAATCCACAAGCGGATAGACCCGTTTGAGCCGTCAGAGTTAGTTGGTGTAAATGGTTCCACTTGTCCCCTGCCGGGAAGTAGGTTCGAACTTTCAGTTTCCTCACCGTACGGCGCAACTTCATTACCTATTTTTTAAAAAAATAAGTAGCAATCATTTTTTAAAAAAACGAATTTCTGTACATTTTTATGTACAGCCCTTGTTATTAGTTTAATTAAAATTGAAAGAAACTCACAGAAAACCGTATTAGCTCCCCATCATTTGTAAAAGAAACAAGTCTAACGGCGGCCAGTGCAGATGCACTCATGCAAGTGATCGCTAGCGAAGTGCTTCTCAATAATTCAATTTCATCTTGTGTTTTTATTTTTGGCCTGAGCAGAATAAATCCTAGGTAGGTCAGTGACACAAGTGACACAATGGATCCCGTAGTGAATATCAAAAGGAGCTCTTTGCTCAGATTATTACACTCTTCAAAAATCGAGAGGAGACGAATCAATTTTTTGGAACATTTTGTCGCTTCAGTATTAAGTTTTTTTGAACTTTCACTTTCTTGTGACAGCAGTTCGACTTCCAGTAGCTCGCTGTTAGTCCCATTAAACTTGGTTTCTATGCACAAAAAATCTCATTAAATTCTGCTATACATAGATACTAAACAGTTTTTTGGAATGATATTAAAAAATACATATATTTTTATTGCACCTAAATTTCCGGTAATTTCCTCAATCCGATCTCGAGTTGCCCGAATAATAAAGTTGATGGTGAACTGTGCAGTTATTAAGGCCATTTCAGAAATTCCGTGCCAAATGAAAGTGGCTGTTGTAACGACAATTGCGGATTTAATGGGACACTTATCTTGAATCAAAAACTGAACCAATCTCATTGAGAAATACTCCTCTCCCTTATGAGTGTTACGCTTGTCTATCAAACCTGCATAAAGTTTATCTGCCACACAGAAGTAATTAGTGATCCCGTTCAAGCTGAAGATGAGGAGAAACATTGCGTTGGAAATACTGAGAATATTAGTAGCATTCATATGATGAAAGTCCACGTCGTAATTTTCTAATGATCTAATACATTTTACAATGGAGGCTGACCTCACAGTCAGAATGACATGAATGATGAACCTCATTAAGAAAAAGGATACGAAAGAGAATTGAATTGCAAACTTGTCAGTGTCTAGTAAAAATTTCAATTGATATGCCTCTGCCAAAACATAACCTGTGACCCCTTCAAATGAGATTGCATACAGAAATCCATTTAAAATTAAACTGTACGCAATAGGTAACCAAGAACGGTTTGTTTTTTGACTTTGGTCCCTTTGATAGTTAATGGTCATTTCCGAATCTTTATTCTGATTTTCTCTCCTTGAGTTCCGATTCCGATTTGCTGATAAATGGTTTTTGCCTTTTGAAAAAATGGAGACAGGGAAAAATCCACAAATATGGGAGATGAATGAAAGGGGGAAATAGCACTGTTGCACTGATTTTTCCATTTTTACCATTGCAAACAAGTCTGCCATTTTTGCTCCAAAACTAACAGCTGACATACTCGTAGTTTTGAAACCACAATTTTGTTAAAGGTTTTGGCACAACTTCTTGAGCAGAATGTTCTAGCTCTAGACTGTAGATGCTACAAATCAACCATCAACTAGCACATATGTTACCCCACAGTGGCAGTGGCAGCGACTTGACTAATTAGCAAAACAAACATAATTTTTGAAAATAATTATTATTAAGATGAAGATCATTCAGATATCGTTAGGCAAAGGTATTTCGACCTTGCAATACAGTATGACATTAATTTAGAACGTACAGTCATTAGCCATTACATATTATGATCGCACACCGCAGTAATAATTGTTGTGATCAAACTACAAACTAGTTTTTGGTTGTAGGTATTTTGCTGCAGCACACAAAATGATCATGAATTAATTATAATACGACCTAGTCTCGACCTCAGCTTTGTACTGAGGACTGAGATGCTCAATCAACATTAAAATACGACCCAATTATGTAGTATTTATGTATTGTACTGCATCAGCTGAATATCCGTAGCTCGGAACTGTGCCAAAACGATAATGAAGGTAATGGCGGGTGCTGCAATCTACAAATATAACGAAAAAGACATAAAATTACAATTTACGACATCAGTTTATTCCAAATTACCCTAATAGTAATGGAAATTATGATTATTGTAAGAAATAATGATTAGTTTTAGGAACATTAGTAATAAATTGAGGTTACTGCGCTAATGCAAGTCCGATTCAACTGAAAGAATCCACACGCTGATAATGAAATATCCATGCTCATGATGAACTCGTTCAAGTCCTTTAATTTCTTTTGTAATCCAGAATTATAATAATAATTGCAATTTTTGCAATATTGACCATTATTATTGCCACAATAATGACTATCAATGTTTCCCGAATGGCTGTCTGAATTTTTGTCGGTCATTTTGATGGCAGTAATTTCATCAAAACTGCTGCATTTCATATTTTTTTGAAGTTCACGAATCTGTAGTATAAAACAAAATAGTACACGATACGTAAGTAAGAAGTATTAATTTATGTAATGGTCTTTTATAAAACCAATTACGTAAGTAACTCTACCAAAACCATCTGGACCGCATCATTTTCCGATGCATTCTAACGCATCAAAATGATGCGATTATATGCAATGCATAAAAATGGATTCACTTTTTTTTATGATGCGATTATGATGTGGTGATATTTTGCAAAGTAGGTACTTGCAAATTTTTAGTAACAATTAGGTCGCAAAGGGCAGCAATGGGTATACAAAAACTAATAATGCTATGCTTTAAATTTAAAATAATTAATTTAATAATAAAATAAAGTTAATTAAAAATAATAAATTAGCTTACATGATTCCCCAGCATCTGTCCCATACTAGTAAGACTCAAAAGTTTAATGAATTCGAATGTTGCTATACAGAGAATGGCAGTGATCTCCGTGGGGGTAAAGTGTCTCAGTTTCAAACTGAGACATTTTGAGGTGAGTGAGCTTGACATGACCACAACTAAGTACAGAATGGTGACCAATGTCACCGTAGAGAAGCCCATGAAGACAAGAATGAATTCTTTTGCCATTTCATTCAAATGTTCACTTATTTCTTCCAAAAATTGGAGTTGTGTCATAATTTTGATTAATTTGATTTCCAAAATTTCGTTCTCACTTTCAGCAGCAGCTCCACTTCCACATGGGTCAATTGTACTGTTTGAATTTGAATCAGATTCTGATTTAATTTTGATACAAGAGACGGCTTTGTGTGACAATTGAGGCATTTTTGAGTTTGCATTTCCATCGATTGCACTTTGTTGTTGTACAAAAGTAGCTTTCGACTTTCTTGTCCTTGTTTCCCTTTGCCGCTCGGTGGATTGAATGGGAGGGAGCGATAAATCTTTTTTGTCTTTTTTCATTTCTGCTGACAGCACTGCTGACGATGTCACTGCTGATTGAGTTGCCGTCACTGCTCGCCCTGGGCAGTTATCGTCATTGTCAGTCCAATTCTGACATGACCCTCTGGTCTTGACCTCTGATTTCAGTGCAGTCACTGTAAAAACTTTAATGACAGTATTGTGACCATTGTGACTGTTACCAGTAGTATTAACACTGACGTTGGAATTATTTTGGTCTGTTTCTGCTCGCGACGTTGATTGTTCAGTTAGTTCAGTATTATCCGGGCATTGTGTCATTCTCCTAGGAATTGAATCAGTGATCTCCCGTCCAACCTGGTCAAGTCGATGACACAAGCAGGTGACGAAGAAAGTAATTGTTGACAGGGTCATAGACACGGACAATTCGCCGAGCGCATGGGACAGATAGCTGATGACAAGTAGCACGGGTGGGCTTGGAATTAGTCTTAAGGACCAGAAGCTGTTGACGGTGACAGTAGAATTATTACTATTGTTGTAAAGAAGTTGATCAGTATTTAATTGAATTTCGGGGTCCTTTGTTTCATTCATCGCAATCCTCCAAGCAGCTGGTGCTGGGACCGGTACCGACATCGTCATCGTCATCGTTCCCGCTGTCACAAAACTGGCAAAAGTTGCCCCTGTTGTTTCCGCTTCCAAGACACCCTCCCGTAAATTCAGGTAAGTCTCGTCGCAAGTTGCGAAAATAGAAATAATGACACTAATGACAGTCCCTAAGAAATATAGAATGACTTGGCGATTAATAAAACTCGTTGGGTTTTTGATTTTAAATTTTTGATCGTAGCTTCCAATGGAATGGAGACACTTGAGGGTTGATTTCGTCCTCAGAATTGTAATGGTGTGTAGGGAGACTTTAGCGATGTTGAAGGTCGCGAAAAAAAATTGCAGGGCAAAAGAGTCGGTTGGGAAACGGAAGTAGGAGCCACTTTTGTAGCAGTAGGCCATGGCGGATTCGACGGTTAAAAGATATAGGATGGAATTTAAAGTGATCGAGTACAAAACCGGGTAGCTCCACCAGGAAGTTGGTTGTATTATTAAGTCTGAATCATTTGAATGATTATTGTTAGCAGTTTCTTGACTTTTATATTTTTTGTTATTTTCTATTTCTAATCGTATGCACCCTTTCTGAGACCTTCGATCTGTTTGTCCAATTATATTTTGATTTTGAAACCCACAGTTGATTTTTTTACCTCGCACAAATTTTGCAGGGAAAAATCCACAGAAGCAACTTAACAGAGCTATTGGGTAAAATGTTCGAATGATACATTTTGGGTTTGCATTAAGGTTTCTACTTTTAGTAATATTGCGATCAAATTCGTATTCGGCTTCGGTCTCACCCTGACGTTCCCATTGCCAGTAACAAGGGGGTTGACGTTGACGTCGTGTTTTTGAAAATATTCCATATTTTCTTCGTGATAAATGTTTATTTATCGACCTTTTCACACTTTTAAGATAACCTTTCATTTTTGAATTGGAGAATGTCAGATTTTCAATTTAATTTGTGATAGTTATATGTAGCTTCTTGTTCGCTAATAATTGTAATTTATTCTTCTTTTATTAATTGAAATTGTGGTCAGTAATTTAAAGTAATGGCGTTTATTGGAAAAATAATGTTCTTAAAGTGTGGCCAGTGCAGTAGCACGTATTTTTATTTTGTATGAGAATCTGAGTTTCAAAAAAAAAAGACTATCACACAACCCGAGGTAATGGTAAATGACGCATTGATCTGAAATATTGTTGTTCTGACCGCGAACCTGTCCACTTCTACATTTTTAGTAAATTATTAGTATTTTATAGGTATTTTAAGTCAAGGTATGTATTTAAATTGAAACAAAATCATCCGGAGGTTGGTGCTGTTTCTGCCCAAGTTCATATTCCCCATGTGAATTACGCTGTTTTATCTTACAATTAGTAGTTAGTTCGTTCTCAATGAAGGTTTGTTTCAAGAAACTACCCCTTTCGGAGGTAATTACTTGCATAATTACAGAAGTGACAAATATATTGTGTTGTGTGCAAGTGCTTTTTCACTTATTGAAGTATGTCCAGAGAGTATGCACAGGTACTTGCATAGTGTGCACAGAATTAGAATAGAGCATGTAGGTAACTGTTGTTGTACTAAATGCCGCTTAGTAGTGTAAAATAAATGCTTTATAATTGGTTGCCATTTGGTTGACTCCTGTAGTTGTACTCCTTTGACAAAAAGTAGAAAAGCTGTTGGGTGATTAAATAGAATGATTAGCTTCCCAATAAAAATTGTCATATCTTCTTAAATTATGGTAATTTTGATTAATTTATTGTTTATTTTGTTTATCATTGCTGATTTGCATTTCGCTTTCGTGTAATGACTTGTTAGCATGCAATGACAGATGTTTACAAAAGCACACTGAACTCATTGAAGCAAATTCTCGTAGTGGAGGCCTAGAAGGCAGGACAGGAAACGTATATAGGCTATATGTAAATGAATAAAACAAGTGATAAGACCTCAAACCATTAATCTTTTAGCAACTCAAGCAACTGGCAGTGTAGCCTGGATGGCTACTGATAAATTGTACTCAGATAATTATAATTAATTTGTATAAATGCCTAATTTGATCTCTGATATGAATAATCTGCTGCCTACCACGAGTTGGCTCCGGTCTCCGTTGTCTGGGTTAGCAAGGTGCACTCATAGGTTTATGATTGACATTTTATTGAAATATCTTTAGTATTGAAAGTATTGAAACGCTACTGTTCCACCACACCACCATTGCTTGAATGGAAGTGGAGAGAATAATGCTTTTATATTTATGTATACGTATACCTACTTGTATAAAGCTAGTGGTACAGTTTTTCCAGTCAGTTCCGTCAGTCCGTGAATTTTTATTGAACTAATGAGATCAATCGGAAGCCGAAAGTCCATCAGATGGGCCATTGATCAAGTAGCGTGATTAACGTTTGATTAACGTTTGCACAGATGCAGATGTTTTTATATCATCATCATTATTAATTTTCTTGAAGTTCAGCAAAAAATTATATTATCTTGCTGGCATAGTAAGTAAGCAAGCTAGTAATAATTTAATGCTTATGGCCAAAGTTGATTTCTCCAACCGCAACCCATCACATTTTTTAAGTCAGTAAGTTGCTACTTTTGCCCGCTCGTTTTTTATCAGAAAACAACCAAAATAAATAAATAAATTTATTATTAATAGTAATTTGTTGATAATAAAATTTATTGTTAGTACTTCGAAACTCTGAGTAAAATCCCGAATAATTCGAAATAAATAAATTGTTTAAAGGTTTCAGTAATTTCAGTTTCAGTAATAATTCAACAACCAAAATAATCTAACCAAAAATCAAAACAAAACCATACTGTCAGCAATCAACATCAACTTACTATTAGTATTTAGCATTGGCAGAGCAAGCACTACTCTATAAATCTATTTATCTTTTATCTATTCCATTCCATTTTCCGTTCCGTACGGCCAAGGTCCAATTCTAATTAAATTCTAATTTATTCTAATTCTTTCTAATCTAAATCTAGCAAAGTCAAAAAATATTCATTTGTAGCTGTTCTAACTTTTAAATTTAAATTTCCAAATTGCCGTATACAATATTATTAATAGAATAAAAGGTACCTACTTATTTGCATAAATAAATAGTATGAAACATTGTAAATCTAAAACAGATTCGGGAATTAAATATATATGCTGGCTGTTACTTACTTACAGCAATGTGTCACATTTCCAAAGCACTAAAACACTATTACCGTAAAACTTCAAAAGGTGGTCCCCGGTATGTGTCAGATTTCGAGGTCGGCCCCCGCAGGACTTTAGAATACCGGTCATATTTAGAAACTAGCAATCCTTAGTCTAGTTAAATGCATAAACAAGGGTCCGAAACCCAGGCCATCTTTAGAATACCGGCCGTCTGTGCAAGCTTTACGGTGGTACTATTAAAGCACGTTTTTTGTCAAAGCTTTTAATAAACTGTGTTTTGTTGGAATTTTCAGAACTTATGCAGCTCACTAAAAAATCAAAATTCTAAACAGTCACAAGTAGTAAGCAAAAAAATCTGTCATAATGGGGAAGCCTAAATCAGCTGTAACAGCCCAGCCACCGCTGAGAAAACGTTTTGAAAGATTACCACGTCTCGTGAAACCAATAAATTATGCTATCACCTTTCATCCGTCATTTGAAACGAATACATTTTCTGGGAAAGAAGATATTTCTGTCGAGGTACGACGCGTCCAAATAATTTGTCAAATAACTGAATTACAGTCTGACTGACTTGAAATAATGAAATACGCCCACAATACTTAAGCGTGTTAAATATTTTGTGTGCCCTTTTTATTATTCAAACTCAATCAAATCAGCGCACGTAACTAATTAATTAATTGGCATCATCTGTCAGGAACTGGGTACCCTGCTGAAGGTCAGTCAAGTAGGGTGTATAGTCAGTGACATTTACTTTTACTATTACTTTTTAGGTCTTTTACGAAACATTGACGATAGTCCTGAACGCAGTCAAGCTACAAGTGGACAGGATTACGTACACAGACAAGAAGACTGGCTTGTCTATTCCAGGCGCTGCTGAATTTCATCGAGAAACGGAGAGACTGACTTTAGTTTTTGAAGGACCTCTCAGCGTGGGCACGGGAGTTCTGTCCCTTCACTTTACAGGACTCATCAACACGGATAATATGAAAGGAGTTTTTACATCGAAATTAAATGGGAAAGCTAGTCGACACAATTATGTCACTTTCTTTGCTCCAACGTATGCACGAAATTGCTTTCCTTGCTGGGACGAACCTGCCACGAAGGCTACCTTTGTCATCACGCTCATCGTTCCCTCAGATCGACAAGCCTTGTCTAATATGGTATTACAGAAATAATTATTTTTGTAGCGTACGTCCACATTCTTATTTCAAATTAGACAAAAATGTTCAGTTTTGAATTTAGTTTATTTCTAATGTAGCCTTTGGAAGACGAAAAGACTTTTGAAGGCGATGATTCCCTGCGAGTATTAACTTTTGAGAAGTCTCCCATCATGTCCACTTACCTTGTGGCCTTTGCTATCGGTGACTATGAATCCGTGTCGACGAGAACGGAGGACGGCGTTCTATGTCGGGTTTTTGCTCCGAAGGGGAAAGTGAAATTAGGCGAATTCGCACTTGACTTGACAACAAAAGTATTACAATTTTACAAGAATTATTTTGGAATTGCGTATCCTTTGCCAAAAATTGACCTTTTGGCTTCTGCAGACTATCCCTGTGGTACGTTTTATGTCCAGTTATTATTTTTCAGTGCTAAAACTAAGTAGGTAGGTATGTAAGGTCGTAGATTAGCTCGCTGCTGAATGAGTTGTTGCCAAGATGCAAAATGCACTGATTGAGTGATGAAGACAAATTATAAAAACAATGCAGATAGTAAGATACGTACTTGATCTGCTTACGCCATCCGGTTAATAATTTTGTAATTTTATATTATGCGTTAACGTTGTACTTTGTATTCAGTCAGTGTTCTCTAATGTCAGTGACGTTGAGTAAGTACAAGTGTTGTTGTCATTCAAGCTGCAATTAAGCAATGTTATAACGGCAAATTAATTAGTTAATGTAATTTCGTATAAAGTGCCTACGTAAAATAGTATCATAAAACTATAGCTTTATTTTATTTTACAGGGGCAATGGAGAATTGGGGGCTGGTAATCTTTCGTGAGACTCGTCTTCTAGTCGACAAAAATTTGTCCGCTGCTTCGAGTAAACAATCCGTGGGCCTGTTCGTCGCTCATGAATTGCGTGAGATCGAATATTATTATATTATATTTTAATTTTTGATTTTATTTTTCATAGTATGTATGTATATTATACATATATCCTGATGCAGGCTTCGGATAAAGTATGCTACTACTAAGCGTAACATGATTGTTGTACTAATTGCTTTTTATTCTTTTCTTTGCAAATGACAGGGCTCATCAGTGGTTTGGAAATCTAGTAAGAACCGTTGTATAAATATTTAATGTGTAAGTGTATGTGATAAGGATTTTATTGTTAATGATTGTAATAATTAATTTACTTTATCCACTAAGGTAACAATGGACTGGTGGACGGACATTTGGCTAAACGAAGGCTTCGCAATGTTCCTGGAGTACTTATGTGTGGATCACTTATTCCCAGAGTGGAACATGTGGACTCAGTTCACGACGAGCGTCTACACACCCGCCTTGAAATTAGATGCGTTGAAAAGTAGTCATCCAATCGAAGTGCGGGTAGAGAATCCTGCAGAAATCGATGAAGTTTTTGACCACATTTCATATTTCAAAGGGGCTTCTATTATTCGTATGCTCTACCACTATGTGGGCCCAGAAAGTTTCCAGGAGGGACTCAAAGACTATCTCGCACGCTACGAGTACAGGAATGCAGAGACGGCTGACTTGTGGTCAGCTTTGGAGGAAGTGAGTCGAAAGCCTGTGAGGGAAGTCATGTCTGCCTGGACGAAGCAAAAAGGATTCCCTGTCGTGACCGTCCTGCAAAGTTCTTATGACTCTGACACGTCTACGAGACATTTAGTTCTGGAAAGTAAAAAATTTTGGACGGATGCCAAATTGAATGAAACAGGGAACTTTGACCATTTCAAATGGAGGATTCCCATCACACTCTCCAAAGGCGGGGATCCTTCTGCAATTGCTTATGTCGGACTTATCGATGACTACGAGTCTAGAATTCTTGAGATTAATCTGCCTAATATTGGGGCGAATGAATGGGTCAAAGTAAGTATTATTAGCATTGTATGTGGATTTAAAATTGACTAACTTTACACGTCAACCCGCTGTGTTTTATTTCCAGAAGTGCAATAATTGTGATTGAGCATGTTTTTTTGTAGGTCAACGCTGGCATCTCTGGGTTTTACCGCGTTCGTTACAACTCTGAAACCCTGGCTGAATTCCTTCCTGCAATTCGAGACCAACATATGCTTCCTTTAGATAGGCAAGGAATACTCGATGACCTTTTCGCAAGCGTTCTGGCCGGTTTAGCTCCAACTGTTGACGTAATTAAATCTGTTATTGTAAATTTTAAACACATTTGATATTTATTTATTTCCTTGAACGACATTTTGCAAACACGCAAATTTGTATTTTTCGTTCATGTGTTAATGTAT
>JAQFZC010002723.1:0-21645 GCA_034695205.1 Dicyrtoma fusca
TACATCCAGTCATACTCGAGCTACTTATTTTTCTATGAATGCATTCTGACTTTACCGCAGTTATCGTTCTGTACGATCAGGAACAACAACCAACAACATACTAACTACAAATTTAATGCAATAATATGTACTTTGGTGGTGGGACTAGCTTTGCTATCACAACACAACTTATCCTCTGAGTGAGTGATGAGAGTTTGTGAGTTTCTCCGTCTTTTAGAGCTCATCTCAGAGACGAGACAAAATCGGACAGAATCGAATTGAAGTGTAACAATAACAACCCACCTCGAGTCAATACAGACTGTCCGTTTTGATTTTTAGATTCAATTCAGTTTTTAATCTGTTGATCATAAAAATGCAATTATGTGAGCGTCCTAGACT
Organism: Dicyrtoma fusca; assembly: GCA_034695205.1. Classification (NCBI taxonomy): domain Eukaryota; kingdom Metazoa; phylum Arthropoda; class Collembola; order Symphypleona; family Dicyrtomidae; genus Dicyrtoma; species Dicyrtoma fusca. The sequence continues at coordinate 379 of JAQFZC010002723.1, forward strand.
AGACGTCCTTTGAATGAAGATGACGTTCAGTGCACGAGAATTCATTATTGGAATTCAACCTACTTCATTTTTTCTGTATCTATCTCCATCCAATGAAACTAAATATCTTATGAATAAATTAAATGCAATCAATTTTATGACATGCAATCATTCTCTGGTGGACTCTAAATGCGTTTTTCTCTCCCTTACGGATAAATTAGTCACATGACAAGAACAAACTGGCCAGGTTAATTGATGGAAAGAAAATGCTCTTATTCAAGAGGTAGTACAGCCAGTAAATCTAAAGTGCCTTTGCAGTGTAGAGAATATTTTTTTGATGGCCATCAGACTAAAAGTATTGGGTATGGCGTGCGTTTCATTTGCCGAAAATTCCTTCCTTTGGGTTATCGTGGCTACTAAATTTAAAGCTATTAAAATACCAATCTACTCGCCTGCGTTTTGCAATACGTCTGCCACTAAACTATTTAGGTTAGTTTGAAGTACGAAATGAATATTTCATTCTCAGAAGTTCGAGTATTGAGCTCATCGTATCTGCGGTTGCAAACTTCAGCATGTATTTAGGTGCTTCTATTTTATGATTTGTTTTTTTAGTTTGTCCTCGTAGTGCTTCATGTTTTGACGTTCGCGATTAAAAATTGACTGACGCATACGCATCTCACTTACAGAGTGGATATCTGAAGAGTTTGAAGTAACCATGTAAACGTAAACGTTTTTAGTGTCTTTGATTCTATGTAATCATTAGCATAAAGTACATCTCCGGTCTGTTGTCTGTAGCAGAGAGATTTGATTTGAAAGTTGAGAGTGAAGTCTCTTCATCTTGAGTGAGAATTGGAATAAGGAGCAATAAAAGCAGTGGCGCATGTACAATTACTTTCCTTTGAAATTACCAAGGTCTTTTAGTAAATTATACAGGCCAGAAATTGGAGACGGTCTTTTCCACGGATTATAATGGCTTAATTGAGCGGGAAGATATAATTTCTTACTCTTCGTGGGAAAGGAGACTGCGGGAAATCTAATCATAATCATATGGATTGGTTCTGATTTTCATGTAGGTACTCGAACTGATTATTAACGACTTGGTATCATTTTCAAAGTCGTCTCACATCCAATAGATGTAATCTACGCGCTCACAGGCTTGCCTATTCTGCCTTCGAAACTTTCGTATTGATTACACTTCATTAACGATTATGACAATGGTATTAAGTGTACGCACTACGCAGTAGTAAGGAAAAATTTTAAACCTCGATAGAATGAGATTTTGATTTTTAGTTGTTCAGCTGATTTCAGAGCTTCTTCTTGTACAGTTAAAGTGTACCTAATTATTGACTTCTTGTTTCGTTTAATAATTGTGTAAATAGCTATGATCATTTATACTGAGTCCGTTACTTCATCATTCTTGGAGGACAGTGCAATATTGAACAATAAAATTCCATTTTTCTGTTTAATACGTTGACCTCAAAGTATGTTTCTTTGACCAATCAAACTTTTAAGCATGGCTCCCTGCGACAATCTATTAATACTTTAGTTTAACATCTACAGTTTTAGAACTACACCGATTTTATTTAAATTAGTATTAGCGAATATTTACAGTAGATAGTGTACAACAATTATTATTACCCTGTCGGCACAGTGCATCATATCTTCGTGTTCAAACCTTTTGTACACAAATGTGTGTTGAATGAAAGTAGGTAGGTACCTATCAAATATTTATTGACCGTGTAGACTACAGGTACAGAGGTATTGACGAAATATCAAATTGCATGAAGTTGCATCCACTTTATCTCATCCTGTGACTGCAAACTTTATTTACATTGAATTTACGACGAAGGATATGACTATAATGGAATAGTTATTAAAGACTTAAGAAATGCCGACATAATTACACGGAAAGGATAAAAAGATATGCGGATCGAGATAAAACGGGGATAAAGTATGTCTCATCGTTTTGATCGTTGTAGGTTCATTTACATAGCATTAGCGTTTCTTTTCTATTTGAGGTTTTATTTCTAACTGTGGAACAAAGCTAAATATCAACATTCTCATGAGAAAAGCTCTCTGAATCCGTACAGATACCGTCGGTGTACTTTCCCGTTTTCACAGTTAAAAAATTCTTGTTGTATGTAGGTAAGTACTTTGTACAGTAATCCATCTACTTACGCCTACGCATATATTTTGTGATTTTTTATAATAATTTGTGTATGTACCATTTCAGTGCTATAGATTTTCTGTTTTTTGTATGTTGAACTATATGGAATTTGGATGATACACGCTTGAAACTCACTGACGATTTTTTATATTATATTTCGGTGGAGGGAGTTGATTATATCTGTAGCGTCTGTTTGTATTGTACTCGTACATTGCTATATGAGTCAATAGTTCAGTCAACAGTGATTTTCTATAAATTGAGTTTGAATATCTACTTAAATAGTAGACCATAAGAGCCATCGGTGGATTCCTGGGGGAAAATAGAAAGACATTCAAATATGATAAATAAACATTCATTGGCTTCCCTCATCCTGTTCAAGCCCTTTCTACCATGCCGCATTTCTCATGTCATCAGTCTTGATGTGTCTTGTACACTTCAAAAACTCTGCTCACATTCCCTAATGCCCTCAACTTGAGTCTCTATCCTATAATTTGAGTATACTTAGGTATATGTGCCTACTACCCCCGATTTTGTTTTAGGAAAATCGGCTATATATGGCTACTAAGGGCCGTGAGAGCATGAGAAAAGATTTCTCTATGGAAATCATGGGTCAGCCAAGTAACTTACTAGTACCTCTACTTACTTACTACTGAATTCCAGTATTTGCATTTCGTGTGTATGGTCATCGCAATGCATGCATTGTAGACGCAAGCTATAACAAATAATCAAATAAATAATGCTGTCGTAAGATCAATCAAAATGCCGATTCGCCATACGAGACAGAGATCGAGAGACAGAAAGGACGAAACCTGCACTTAAGCTGATTGGTTTTAGCATTTAAAAATTTTGACACACTTTATGGTGAAATTATCGAGGAGAGTTTGCTTCATAAATTACGTATAGCTATAGCTACATTTTATAAGAATTACATAAAATGAAAGGGATCTTCTCTTAAAAATGAGCTGTGTGTCCTGTGCAACACAGCACATTTAGTTCTTGAATAAACAAACACATTCTTTGCATAATAGTTTGGTTTTGGTTGTTCCACCTCCAAGAACAAAAATCTACTTAAATTTCATGCCAAGCTGGCTATAATCCCATTTATTTCAGTCTTTCTCATGTCGTACAGGACATTGGACTTTATAATTACAGGAACGAAAACAAACCATCTAATTATGTACAGCCTTGCGTTCACTAGTTGAGAGAATAATCAAGCCTAGTGTACACTGTACACAGCCAGTACAAAGTGATGTACCCCCCTACCTACTAATAATTATAAATGAAGAATACACGTATACCTACATCCGTTCCGCCCACAGATTCTCACACTATAGATCATACTACTTACTACCCAACAACCCCCTTTTAACCCTCTAGCAGTGATGCTAACAGTAATAATAAGCATAATTTTTTATAGGGTTCCTTATTTACGCGAATTTTTCATTAGACACTTGTAATTTGGAACGGGAAAAAAGTGTAAATTAGGAAGGTAGAGCAGAGCGTGTATGGAAGGGAGCGAATAAGCTGCCTTTGAAATGTGCGTATTTTCTGAAAATGTAGATAATAGTGTACAAAAACAGCATTGATTTTTTGGGGTGTCCATCGTTCCCACTTGTTCATGCCTGAACGATCCTGACCACTGCTGACTGTGTATATAGCACACAAAAGAATAAAATTTATATGATACAGAAAGCCTCCAAACCCCCTTCAAATATTGAAGCAATAACACACGTCTGGGCATGTGATCTATGAAAGAAAATAGACAAACAAAGGATTCCTAATTATTTTTAACACTGGAAGAGTTGACCCTATCTGTGAACTGTGAGCTTGTATTCAAACTATTTTGGAGCCAACTGTATTACTGTTACAGGGCCAGAGTGACATGAAAGTCCCTGCTATATCGTTCAGCTTTTTAAGGATCTTTATATCTGTTGGTTTTTGCTATATATGTATAGTATAGATATCAGTATTGCGTAACATCCGTCTTGATGTCGTTTTGAGCACGTTTCTTGCATAATGATTGTGCGTTATTATGAATTCTTAAAACTCTGTAGCCAAGCTAAATGCTTGTTCGTTTCGTATACCGCCACGTACTGGTACGTCGTTCCTCTGACTGCTGCTGCACATTTATTTTTAAAACTTGTACAAATGTCCTGTACTGCAGTGGAACAAGTACCTATATAATTATAATGTGCATAGGCATGGCATTTAGTTGCTGTATAGCAAGGCAATTCTGATGATAATGCCTGCAACTTCGTCATTATTATTGGTACTCATCTTTGAGATGTATTCAGAGGGTGGCATGTTGATGTTACATAATGTTAACCATGGAGTGCAGGACTGTGGTACTGATACGTGTTGTAGGTGCAGTATCTATGTAATTATAGGAGCCTCTGCCCTAGACATATGTTCTACACTGTTCAATCTAGCAATCTACCTCTAAGCGGATAAGTAGGAAACATAAATGTGCCATCCTGGGTTGTTTATGAACCTTAGTTCTCCATAAAACTCTCACTTTTCTTTAGCCCTAGCTTCGTTATTTATCATTTTCTATCTCTCAGCCCTGGATTATATGGGAGTTGGGTGAGGGCTCCTCCAAAAGATTATAAATATATTATGAGACTCTTCTCGAGACAACAGTAAACTTGCAAACATCTTCCTTACCAAGCTTCCTCATCTTTCTTCATTTGATTCTTGAGAGGAGATGAAAAGGAAATGAGAATCTCTCTGGAGTATACATAGATAGGACTGGGCGCAATTTTAAGGGCATTTATTCCCGCCTAATACACCAACTTCTATCTTCTATCTTGTGGTGGGAGATAATCGTATGAAAATATTATGCAATTAAGGAACATTATGCTGCTGTTTGTAGTGGCAAAATATTCGATGTAGTTCGGGAGTCATTTCCTCTTGACTTTCCTTGTTGTTGTTGTTGTACTGATTGATGAAATTGATAAAGATTTATATAAAACTGAAAAATTCCGATGCGGCCCATAAAATCAACTGCACTAAGGAGTGTCAAAGAGATATATCGAATGTTTAGCTCTTATCATTACTACATTTCTGGTATAACATCTTTGAAATTTTTATTTAGGGTAATAACGACGTTATTGGAATAGGTACATTTGCACAAATTGTATGAAAACAGAATCGATAAAATTGAAAGTAGTTGCATATAAGTGGGCAATGGGAATAAAATGAAATACGTAAAGAGGATTAAAAGTATATACATGTCTGTATTTTTGTGAAATGATGGTAGTAGGAATAGGTGAAGCAGAGAGAGAGAGAGGTAGGTGGTGAGATCGTTAAGAAAGAAGGTTGAATTTGAAATTATGGCTGGAGACAGACGAGAAGGATGATTCATGTTTGTAGATTTTATTACCCTGTCATATTTCGTTTTGTTATCGATCAAGCAGGCAGGAACACACAACCAATAAAACCTGAAATACTGACGGAGGTAAAAATATAAATAGATAGCCTATATTTTATGATCTCCTCACATAAAATTTATCAACACGTCCAGCTAAATCCAAAGGTATTTTTGTATACCTACACCTATACTCGATGATAGGAAATGAAAAGCGCTTACAAAATTCAAAATTCAGTACAAAATTGTATGTAGGTACCTCCCAACATATACCTATGGACTCAATTTTCTATTTGTAATATTTTTACAACTGTCACATGCTATATGTAGTACCTACATGCCGTATAGCCAGTCTGCCGACGTAAATTATTCTAAAGCTGATCAGAAAATTGATACTCTGTGTATTTAATTTACTAAACTGCATATTTTGCTCATTCCAAGTGTCGTACTTTATTGTAATGGAAGTCTGTAAGCTTGTGCAAACTTGCCTATGTACAAAGTGCTTCAGAAAGTAAATACAATTTTGCTAAACATAAATGTAAGGCACGGACCCAATTTTCCATTTATTCATATTGAACGTTCGTCCTGTAATACTTGTGTATTTTTGTAGTTCGATGACTCGATCTGTATTTTGTATGTTCTGCAAATTGTGCCAGTTGGAAATTAATTAGTACCTACATACATTTTAAACGTTAACAGCGAGCGTTACAAACATTGTATAATATGTATTGAAGGACGTGAATTCTAAAATATTCATGAACGATTATTTTTTGTATGAATTGCAGGTGCAAAAGAAAAAAAAAGAAAAACTAACAAAACGGAAACTGCCCAGTAAAGTTGGAATTACGACTGTATTAAGTCATCGTGGCTGTCGAAGAAACCAAGGACAAAGATTAAGTCGACAGGCTGGAGAAAAAAAATCTGAGGTAATAATCTCACTTGTTTACCAGCTCGCCCTCATGAATCCACTTGACGACTAAATCATTCTACTTAAAGTTTGCCTCTTCTGATACTCAAAGCACGGTTTACCAAAATCACAATCCATGGGCTCCTTGTTGATTCCATTCTTCTTGTACTATGTATTTAGTGAGGCCGTACTAAGCTCATATGTGAATTCAGTTTGTTCTCTTTTGTATACGTATACACTGGATACAAGTCTCTCTCTGTCTCCCTATGGATGTTTAAAAAAAGAAAATCCAAAGGCACAACCGGCCTGTACTGTTCATTTCTGTTTGGACATTATGTACACGTACAATAATTATACCTTCCCAGTCTGTTTACACAGTGAAAAAGAGGCTCCATTTTCAAGTGTCTCTCTTATTTGTACTAGGGATATTGAATTCATTCCGTCCGCTCTACTCTACTCTTCCTCGCCTCTGAGGCATCCTACTCCTCTTAGTATGTATTCCCATGGACCCACCCGGCTGGGCTGGGATTGAAATTTGAAATGAAATATTTGAAATGAAAGTTACATACTGTAAACATTATCACTGTTTCAATTACAGCATAAAGCCATTGCATCATCGTCTGGCTTTTATTTTGACTGACGTGTGTGTAGCCATAGAGTCCGTTTGCGGAGTGCAGAGTCGTTTGAGTCGAAAAATCCATCTCTGATTTCTGTAAACCAATTGCAAGGAAGTCCAACTTCCATCATTTCTTTTCCCACGGATCATCCACGTAGACGTACAGAGAGCTGACCAACAAAGAAGAAAAGGAGGTTTGAATGAGAATTAAATAAATCACCAGAGCAATAGATAAACATACGCATAATGCACTAGGCAAGCGTATACTGGTTGCACACGTGTTATTTCAGTTATTTGATACATCTGTCCACAGTTCAGACGTATTTATCTCTGTATCTATTACTCAGTTCCAGATCCACCACACTCTCGTCTGTCTTTTTTGTGAGGGACGTTGAGGGAAGAAAGTTTACCTTTAATTGACAGTTCTGATTACATTCCATGACTTAAGCCCTTATAATTATGTATATTCATAAGTATAGGCTACACCCGTCTCGGCCACAATAACAAACTCTGAAGGTAATGTCAAATTGTGTGCGACTCATTTATTTTATCTAAACTAAACCCTACGGTCTACGTCTCCACTGATGGGAAGGGGATTGGGATTCGTGGTAATACTTTAAAGCCCAACTCGACGAGGCAGGCGTGGAAAACTCTAGCTAATATAATTAGATGAATAGTTGTCAGTTCGTAATCGATTTGGAGTCTACAACCGTTTTCAGTGGTCACAGAATATGAGAAAACCTTGAGAGGCTGTAGATTACTAACATTCAACAAGATATTCTGTTTGGTTTCTGTCCCTTTGAGATAAATATGACTGGAAGATATTGAAAAACTCCTGGCAGACTGATTTTCTGGCACAAGAATAACAAACCGGGAGACTGTATCTGCGTGTATATGTATTTTTATGTACCTACAAGTATTTTATGACCCGAGAGCGAAGACAGTCTCTTGAAGTCAGTTAAGAAGCGGCATGCTCAGGATGGACAGGAAAACATGATCATCGATAATCGAGCTTTTGCTTGTTTCATGTAAAATATTAAACTTAGACATCATTCGTTATGGTTACTCTGAGAAAGTGAAGCTCAAAGTGTCAACCGTCGGAATATGTTTGTCACGGCAGGAAGATTGATCGACTTGTTTGTACGGAATGAGTAATGAATGTTTTTCCTTAAAGGGTCGCCTCATCATCTCTCTCGTCCTCACTGACTCATCTCCTGCTCTTTTCAGGATGCCGTTTAGACTAAATATGGTGCGGCTTCAGTAGCTTGTTACTTGTTCCACTTCCAAATAGTATAAGCAACAAATCCTGGATATTTTATCCATTGCTTCCACACACTTCTCTCACAAGTAATATTCGTTAGCACATATTTAAGAGATGTAATTTTCCTAGGTGAGGGTAGGATCATTCATCAACCTGATTATGCATGCAAGGGCTGGATGCTCCGCCATCCCTGTATGCTATACAAGCTTGTAAATTCTGTAATGCCCTTTTACACTCGCACACTCGCACAAAAACGGGATCTTAAAGACAATTCTTTGTGATTCCTTGTGACAGTCAGGAGTTGTAACTGGCGGTGTGAGTGTAAAAAGTTGTTGGAAGTTTTCCAGCTGCCCTCATTCCATACTTGATATTAAGATCAACATTCAATGAATGCCTCAAGTGCAATCATTTAAAACGCATGCATGGAGTGCGGATGGGCTTTTTGCATACCTCATCGAATTTTACTGCCACTTTGAATCAAAAAACTGCATACTAAAAGCCTATCTGTACGCTTATATGAATTATCGTTTCATTCCTTCGTTGCTCTGGATCTTCTTCTAATGGTATGTGCAGTCAAGAAGTATCATGGAAAAAAATTCGGTCGGTGCTCTAAAAATTCATCCTTCTCATTAAAATATATAAAAACTCAAAACTAATACATACCGTACATACCTACTTACCTAGGTAGATACATACGAGTAAAAGTCAAGGTAAATTCTGTTAGTCTGAAAATGTCGAGAGTTGAAAAACTACAATGCATGAATGTTGAGGAAAAGCAGCTTCAAGCTGATCATACCATAAATTACTTCACAAAAGAAGTGTGTGATAGGAGTTTAGGAGCGAGTACGAGAAAGTTTGCGAGAAAATTGTGGTTTTCTTAAGTTTATAGTGTCGAGTATAGTGATAGGGATGCACTTTATGTGTGACTTTTGCGGTTACAAGGATTTTTTCCCCCGTTTCCGTCTTTTATTCTCTATTCTCTTCTTTCTTCAGAATTTCCTAGCAACGAGCAGCACTCTATCACAAGTGAGCTAAGTCAATGAATAGCTTGGCTGTATGTACGACGGTGCAGTGGAAGGAGCTAACAGAGCAGAAATAACTGAAACCTGCCTATGCTACTATCTATAACTTCAGCCAGGGTTGAAGTAGTAGGTATCATACTTTCGGTGGACTAGACGTAGACACAGTACAGGTATGTAGGTAGCCACTTGCATTGTTTGTAGTAGGGTTCTATGATATATAATTCATATTAATACGTAGGTACTTGCTATGATTCTTCTCTTGTTGAACCCAAAATCTCTACGCCTAAGATAGGAAAGCTGCCCATGGCGCCTTCTTAAATTTTATTTTCAGGTTGACGGAGATAGAGCGTAGATACATATTTGTGAAGGGCTGGCATATAATAGGATTGATTTCACGATGAGATTCTGTTCACGTTTGCTAGGAGAGATTGAGTGATTTTCCCGAGATCTCCCTCCACTTGCCTCCACACTACTTTCAAACCGATCACTTGGAACCAACACGGCATCATGCAGGCCAAGCAAGGGTAGGTATGTATCCAGTCAGTATCCACGGATACTACTACCCGCTCTGAACGTGTTACAGGTCTCTTTCTGACATAGTAGTACTAAAATACCGAATAGAAAGCTCCAAAAAACCATGAAAGCACCCCCCCTCTCCCATCATCATACCGGCTTTAGCTCCTATGCAATGCAGGACGGCCCTCCAAAAAAGCTCTAAAATAAATGCTACAGTTGCTACGTCGTTTGCGGTTATTTTTCAGCAAATAATAAAATACAGATGGAAGAAAAATACAAAATATAGCTACAAGATTATGGATTACATATAATTCTATATAAACTGTCCTTTGCTATACCTGTATATACCTCCTCACTAGTCATCATTATTCCTATGTATGCTGCAATGGGGATGAAATGTTACGTCTCTCTATTATTCCATCAAATTGAAATTCTTTCAGTTTTTGCTGCTCTAAAACTTGTGTAATGGAGTTACTACACTTTGCCTCCCGAATTCACTTGGGGACTAATAGGCAGGTATAGCTATCTCTCTATATATTCCTGTCATTCAGCGCATTGTCGACAGAGTAAAGTTTGTACTTTAGAAAAACATATTGCAGTAGTAGGTATACATATTAGAGAAACTCTGGCTAACTAAACCACAGCTTTGTTGGCTGAAGCACACAGTTTACTGTACTTTTTGGAATTCTGGAGTGAGCGCTTTTTTATGCCCACACAACATTTGGTGAAGTAAAAGCGAAAGTAAGTGCCTATGTTCGTTGGTGGTGGTGGCTTATATGTAAACAGCCAGGTACCTACCACGTATTAGAAGCTTGTTCACTTTTATGTTTTATTTCTTTGGTGTAGTTAACTGAGACCTTCATTACCACCGCGGCTCAGCCACCCAAGCGTGCTCAATATAGACGCCAAGTCAATAGAGTGGCAGGTTGTGCAAATTAAAGACTGTCTAGTTGGATTCCTCAGAGGAGGCTCATTAATCAAAGCCGGCCATGATTAATTAGGTTTTGAACTCCAGCTTTGAATAGGCAACAGTTGCCTGGGTGAGGCGAGTATGTATACGAACGACTGGCTGGATAAAGTAGTTGGGCATATTATGATTGCCACATTCACTCACTCAGGGACTGGATTGATATGACTACAAAGTTTTATGTCAGCCAATACCTAATGACACCGAAATTCAATTTATGTCTCTATCTGGGGAAAAAAGCGACCATGTACCGACTTTTAGGGGCGCTGTACCCTTTTACATTGTATTATAGATTCCGTCTGTGATGAGGGGCACCGCTGCCGGTGCCGGTGCTGCTGCTGCTGCTGCTGGGTAGAAGCCCATCAAGTATTTAGGTTTATTACGAGAACGTTGCGCTGTCTACCTACTTTGATTTGATGAGGACGAGAGCGAAAAGGATAGGGGACCCCCTACCTGTGACCATCAATGGGACATCGTATCATATATCACATCACTTGGCCGTCTTCCACCTTCCTCAGCTTCACTCTCAATAATACTGACGAGTGATATTGAGAGTTGTGCATCTGTGGGCGACTGGCGACTGCCACTGACTTTAGCACTCTGTGACAGCCCACAATACAAACATTGAATGATACTGCACATGTGGGACTCTGCCTACTTAATATGCATCTATGCTCATTTAGTTTTTTTGTTGTTGTTGCTGCCCTGCTATATAATGTGTAGAGTAAAAATTCAATGGGATTGTAGTCTGTAGTCTGTCCACCCATCCTCTTAAAGAGAACTATGCAAGAGAGAGAGAGAGAGATGAAATTGACTCCCATCTGATGAATGCATCCCAGTTTCCTAGACTTATTATTGAGTAAATGAAAAGAAAGACTGGAAATTCAAAGGGTTGGAAGTTTTGGAATGATATGAGGGTATGACGCATGTAAATAATAATGACGTCGCTATTGCTCGATAAGATTTCCTAGGGATAAAATGTTGATATTGGTGTGTTCACCACAGCAGGGCTGGTTGCTCGTTCCTAGTTATTTCGCTGGCTGTATGGACGTTGTAAATATTAAAATTTAAATTGAATGGAGGAATCTTATGCCAGTACATGTCGCATTGCGTACTGTGTGTGTGTGTGTGTGTGTTGAGCCCTGTTCAAATAGGTAGGCTGGTGCCTATGTACCGAGTACCTATGCGCCTTTATTTAATCCCTCTTCTAACAAAGCAAGGTATAAATGTGTCTATGCTCTTTCGCTCTACAGTACAGACTGACTAGTGAGCCACACTTGTGTATTGAAATAATTGAAAATGTACTTTGAGTCTCCATGCCGTAAGAGAACTCGCTGACATGTGAAGAGAATTTTGACTTGTGTTTTTTTTGCTATATATCACATGGAAATGTTTTGATGGGTTCGCCCGTTTAGATCTTCGTCTCGTCTCTCTCTCATCCTCTATCACAGAGTCATTTCATTCATATGTATTAGCTAGTCAATGCATTATGCAAGGAAGCGCGTCTCGGAGTCTTCTTCGGCTCTGTCTCCACTCTATAAATGCATGAAGTCATGGAACGGTGTAAATCTCTAATGCTAATGTCCCAGTGCAAAGGAAACGCATGTCTCTGTATTTATGCATGCAGACCGTACTTACGTAGACCGACTCAGGTTGAACTACAATGCTCAAGACGGCGATGTGGCTCTGTGGCCGCTCGGCCTTTCCCTCCGTGTTGGTATTCAATTTGAATGCATTGCACAGCTCCACAGTCTCTGGTCCGTGTTTATTGGAGGTGCTGGAAAGATGCGTTTCCTCTCGCCGTGTGAAAAATGTCTCATTTGTCTTGCTTTGCCTTCACCTTTACTCTACTTCATTATTTTTGGAGCGCGGATGAAATAAAAGTTGGTACGTATGCTCGGAATCCTTTTTAGGGTAAAATTTGTGCGTTTTGACCTTTTCAAAACGGTAAAAACTAAAAATGAACAATTTCAAAAAGGGGAAAACCAGAAACAAACACTTTGAGAAAGGACAAATCAAGAAATTAACACTTTTAAAAAAGTCAAAATCAGAAGGGAGCAGTTTTAAAAACATCCAAAACAAGAAATTATCACTTTAAAAAAGGGCAAAACTATACATAAATTACCAATTTCAAAAGGATGTAAAATTAGATACAGTATAGTTTTGAAAAAGTTAAAAATTTCATTTAAAAAACCCAAGTATGTTTGAATTTCTAGCTATTTAGAGCTGTTAAACTAATTAGACATCCCTGTACAGTATACAAAAGTCGCTATAATTCTACCCGAAATTATTGTTTTATTCTCAACATGACGGTATGTACATATCTGGTTAAAAATTTCCTGATAACTTTAATTGGACCCAAGTAATGGCCCTATTTCGTCAAGTTCAGGGTCATCGCCTGGTGTCGCAATCGCGTGGCATTCAGATCGATTTCCTACTAGTATAGTAGCGAAATCGAAAGTACCTAGGTACTCATAGCCCTTTTACAGTTTAGTATGCTGCACTGATACACACATGTAGTTGTTGTGCTGTTCATATTTGGTTGACATAAGTGCATCTTAAGAGCTCACTCAAATAGCTGTACGACTTAGAGTTAGTTTCAATTTAATCGTGCCGTATAAAAAATCTAATTTCTTGCCATCCGAGCACTTTAAATGTGCTCTGTGCCTACTGATTTCTAGCTATATACTCTTATCTCACTAGTTAGACATTTAGGCTAAAGATATTCGTCGAATGTTTTGATAAAGTAAATAAACGCATGCAGCCTATTCACATGCATCATGGATAAAGACTCACACTATAAAGTGACAATCTCTGATTTATTTAACAGCCGGCTTGGAAATTAAGAATGTTGAATGTCATTTGTAGGTGTTGACTAGCCACGTTAAGTGAATCGCCGTTATCTATTAAATACACATGTCTAATTTTGGGTATTTGTTACATACCATCCTATATAGGCATAACACTATACTGTGAGTATAACTATGTTCTACATCTTTTTTTATGGGAATCCATATCTCAAAACTCTCACGGATGAAAAATGTGGTACAAGTAGAATACCAAAGAGATTAAAATTTTGCAGGTATAAAGTTTCATGAATGGAAGAGATATGCTGTAGATGTGTAGTTGAAGCAAGTTCCATGATAAATGAAAAGTTTGAAAGGACAGCAATTGTTGCATAAAATATTAGCCAGCTCTTAAAAGCAAACTGTCACTTGTATTCCCGCGAATCATTTGTCAAGGTATTAACCACAATATGGCGTAAAATAATATTCTTGCATCGGTCATAGCAATTCCAGTGCCTCTAATATTATTTCAAAATTCTGGAAACAACTTCCTGTAGATAGTAGTACGAACTAGCAAAAAATGCCATGAGAAGTATGTATACCTATGAAACTTGTAAGCCAAGATGAATTATTCCCTAACGTGTCATGGAGAATCTCCATTCTTTCGTTTTATTTCTTGTAAGTTATATGGGAGCAGGTTGACAATGACATGTTCAAGTCAACTCTCAGTTTTTTCTGCATTTATTAAATTCTTCCGACGCGTCTCTCCCCTCACTCACTGTAAAAAGTTGTAAGAATTTTATTCTAACAGATAATTGTTCTGTCCTTGTTACATATCAAATTAATGTATACCTAGGTATGTATGCCCTGGTAGCGCCTGTTTTATACATGGAGGACGAAACAGGTAAAGAGCAGTAGGCAGACAGTTGTGAAAGAATTTTTGGAGACGAAGGCGTCGTTTGTACAAGCCTATATAGGAAAAAGGACGGTAGGAAGTTTGTATAGTAAAAAAGGAGAAATTTCAAAATTTCCCCATGATTCCAGCAGAATAAAGAATTTACGCTAGCAGCTAATAAATATGATCCCATTAGTCCTAATCAAGCCAGTTTAAAACTTTCAGACTTTTGTCCCTTCTTTTTACTTCCGACACTCGATCTTCCAGCTCACTTTTTACTACACCCAACATCAATAAATTTAGCCGCTTCTTCCTCGTCATCTCTCCTATAAGCTGCCTCGGGAATATTACACACTCTCAACTGCTACAGCATCCTGGGGTATAGAAATGCAAGCGCTAAAAACTACACACATCTCTCTCTCTTTCACACACACACAAATACCTACTGAACACTGAACGCTGAATTGTTTGTAAAGTCTAAAGTTGTAATGGTCGTGATCGTAACACTAAAACTCTGAGGAACATTCCTGGAAATTTATCATATCAGGATGTTCTCTCTGCAAAGTTGTTGCTCAACAGAGATACAGAGAGTGTTTTCTAGTATGAGAAGGAGGCGAGTGTATGTATCTCTATATTTGATCTTCTAAACTATTCTTTTGCTATGTTCTGGGCTGTCGTACGTTTTTTTAATGAGAAGTAAACTTCATGTATAAGTTGCAATAAAATTACGACGGAACGAGGATGGCAAGGAAGTAGTAGGACTGATATACAAGGAGGTTTTATTTCCTACTGAGAGGGTAGCTGTAAAATTCATGAGTTTGCCATCTTTTCAGTCAAGAGCGAGGGAAGAAGACGAGACGAGACAAGATCGTCAGCTGAAATTAGAAATTAAAGATTGAAATTATCTGAGACATTTTCCTTGCCTTTGGTCCTTGTCTTATCACATAATAGCTCTATGTGTGTTCACGCAGTAGTTATTTGAAGGTTGGTAGGTAGGCAGTTTAGCGTGCTATGGGTTTCCTTTTTGGAGCTTTTACACTGTGCATACCTATTGAGCTTCATTTTTCAAAGGAGCCTCCGTTTATGTATGTATTTAGATAGGCCCTTCTTAAAAAATTTGATATCCCTAAAACGCGAGAATCTTGAGCATAGTTAACCCGATGTAAAAACTACCTATGTACCTTAAATGTGGTTTCCTGTTGGTAAATAAAAATTACAAAGGGGTCTAATGGTTTTGTGTGGCACTTTGCAAGTACGGTTGACGGTATAAGCGAGCAGTTTAAAAAAAGATTGCCTATTTAGTAAATAATATGAACCATCTAATGGTGTACAGATTAATCCTCTGCTACGTGGTCACCTGTACAGATACTAGATGCCTATAACACAAAATTTCCGGTAACCTAATGTGGACTCTTACATGGTTTGCGCATTAATATTATCATGTAGAGGCTCCTCACATTCGAATTTAGAAAGGAAATGATACCTATACGTCTAAAGATGAAAACTGTGAAGAAACGAATTTACTTTCATAATTTTATGCCCCGCTCCGTTTTCATAATTCCTGGAGCATGTAATGGGCTAAATATGCAAAGCTTCAAGAAAGGGAACTTGCTCTTGGAGGCAGTGTTTGATAGCCGTATCAGTAAAGCATTACACGCTGAGAGTAGAGGCAGGTTGATAGCTGGAGTAGGAATCGTCGGAAGAAAGCTACATTTATGAGTAAACGTCTATTGTTTGCTTACTCGTATATGCATGTGAATGTAAACATGCGTAGCCGAATGACAAGCCCGTATGTACACACACACACACACACAGTCTACAGCCCAATGCAATGAACGAATCTTTAAATTCAAAATTAGGTGCGTGAGGAAGGGGGACCCCCCATCGGTGTCTTACGTGAAACATTTATCTAGTTTTACTTGAGCATTCATTTCATTTCTCATACCTCGGGTGTAATAACTGTATGTAAATAGACAAAAACTACAGGCTGCCTCAGAAATAACGTAAAAAATACTACCTACAGATAGGATTGGTATGTCTTACCCCTTACCCAAACACTTTTTAAATGGAAACTAATATTTTCCATTTCTTTTTTTATAATATCATTTCTTTATCAAAATTGTAATAGCCATGTAATTTATTTACATAATTTTATAATTTGTTTTATTAAAAATGTGGGCTCTCCCCGGATATTCAGTACATTCATCATTTAATTCGTTTTTGTGTGATTACACAAACTCCCATGTGAATGCCTAATGTGGATATATGTACATAGCGATAGCGTCCTATATTATACGCAGTTGAGGAATCGTACCTTCTTCTTCCCAGTTGCCATTGCAAGAAACTATACATTTCATAGTTACGTTTGTGGTCCAGAGTCCAGATGTTCTTGCCATTATTTTCCTATATATAATTCCCGAGTCATTATAAACAATAATCTACCCCGAAATTTTGACATGGCTGCCATGGAAAAAAGACTAAACGGGGCATAGCTAAATGGACAAAAATGAAGGTCTGGAACACATTTAGACTACTTAAATGTATATTGCTTACAAACAGCGGCGTACTGATATAAATTTCAACTAAAACTACAAATGATGAATGGACATATTTTTTTTTATTTTGCCTCTTCTTCCCTCCTCGTTGGAGCTATAGCCAAAAAAGCAAGCCTACAAATGATGTAAGAATGGAAAGATGTTTCTGAGGAAGGGAGACAAGGCGGAATATCAACAAAAATAGATATAACCAAAACATGACCGAAAATTCTCATAGAATTAGACTCTTTGGTAGCGGAGTGAAGGAGGTAGGAGAGCTGAGCTGAATGTGAGGGCATTCATTCTTCATGCTTCGCATTAAACTTTATAGTTAATCCGATTTGTCTAGCAATAAGTATCAAGTTCGGTGCTACAGATATATTTACATGGGTATCCTTCCATGGCTGTTTAGGCATCATCTCCCTCTTATACATGCTAGAATTTACAATAGTTTCGGTGCATACCTACTGCAGGACAGATACAGAATACAGAATTACAGAGCTCAATAAGACAAAACTTGACGTTTTTCCACCTTCTCGTACCACACTGGGATATTCGTCTGTGTTGGTAGCTATACAGGGAATACAGGCGATAAGGGGGGCATTATATAATAATGGGCACGTATGAGATGCTGCCTCTACAAGTTTTAAGCCAAATCTGAATTTATTGCTCGATTTGCTCTGCTTTCACAGCTTGGCAGACACAGCGTAGGTAGGTGCATGAATGGGTAGGTAGGTACAGTAGGTACGTCTGATTCTGGTTCTGATTCTGAGAGTCGAGCCAACGCAAAGCAACGCCACGGTGGAGCTTTGGAAGGGAGATCAGGATTAAAGCAAAGAATGGGGATATTGTTCTGTAAGATCCACATATAGAAGCAAAGGACCCCTTTCTACACTTTTCTCTGTGCCCCTCCGTCGTAATAATATATTTTAAGCCGCTGTAGTTTCACCCATCATTCTTTTCCTGTATCTTAAATCAGACTGAATATTATACAAGGTAAAGAATTATTTCGAAAAGTATAAGTTGCTCTCAAGTTGGTTGCAAAAGGTAAAATAACACTAGCTAAGGGTATCTAGTATCTCCTCCAAGCTCACCCTAATAAAAGCGGGATGAAATCAAAAGTAAAATGGTTCTAGTCTCTTCTGTAACTGTACACGAAAGTAGTGTGTAGCGAATGTATATACTTTCAAAAGAATTTTTACGTCTATAGCTTACAGTCAGTTTAATGTTTAAGGAAACATGAATAGATTTCAATAATATTTAAAAATGTTTAATAAGAACTTTTGTCAAAGAAGCCCAACTTTGACGACTGTCTGTATGGGGATGGGGAAGCACAAGTTGCACAAGCACCTATTCAACCTGTACACGGAGGGACGAAGTTAATACCTATATATGTAGGTACTTGTACAATACCAACGAAAATTTTTAGATACAAATGGGTATAAGGATAGAGAAGCTTTACAACTGATTTTTCTTGTGATGTGTGATCCCCCTAACTATTGTACGTGGTAGGTACTTGAGAATACTTTTTGATTCTTCAATGAGCTGATTCTTTAAATTGGTTGCCTACTTAGTTTCTGTATACATACCTCATACATATGCCTATTATGTAGGCAACGGTACATCTATCTGCGTTATAAATAGAAACCTGGGTAGGTATGTGATGGTAGGAAGTAGTTAGGGGGAAGCGGTAAAATATGGGCATTTCCCATTCAAACCGTAATAAAAGCGGATTTAAAAATGTCTAGGAGGGTAAAATGAAAATTAAATAATGAAATAAGAAACCGTATTTAAATGACGACTTAATGAATAATAAAAGGGATCCCCCGAAGCCGTCCGACTGAATAAATAGTTGGTTGGTGAGCAGGAGTGAAAGCCCAAGAAACCTTTCACAGTCAGTCCTAAAGTACTACAAATAGGGTATTGAATAGATTCTGATTTATTTGTACCACATATCATCAATATACACGCTTTTCCGAAAACTTGGCGATGCGAGTTTCTTGTTTCTTGTCAAAAGATCTCAAAAGTTTTCCAATGGCTCGTAAGAAATGACATGAGGAAACTACTATATTGCAGTGCAGTGTTCAGTATATCCCTTGAATCTTCAAAAAAAGAATTCGGAAAACTTCCCGTGTGTGTGAGTGTGTGTGAGCCTGTCTATCCACATTTTGATTTGGTAATGGAGTTTTTCTCTGGTGACGAATGACGTTATCTGTACTCAATTCTTACTCGCTCTGCTCTAGTTGATTTAAAATTCACCATCAAAGTCAAAGAAAAGGGAGAAGAAGTTTGTTCTGGAAAAGTTAGACACGGGGAACTTATTTATTACTATCGTGTGCTGAGATTGGTGCAGGCAGGCCCATGATACGTTTCCTCAAGGTGGAATTCCCTATTGTATAGTAGTATATATATGTATTTTCGCTCGATAAATATGTACCTTATTTTGTTTTATTTTATTGCTTGGAAGGACAGGTACAGGATTTGTCCAGATAGATTGGGATTGGCTGGGCCGTTTAAAAGTTTTAGTTTTTTGATTTGAATTTGTTAGCATGAAGTGTTTCTATCGATTTCAAGTATCGTCAATTAAAAGTTTGAAAATTCGGTCTTGTGTCTAAGGTATATTGTTAACCATAGTTACATATAGGGCCTCACTTCTGGGTTTCCAATCCCAATGTAAGTTCTTAGACTTGTTTTAGCAGTACAATAGATCTGTATGCGTAATGTAGCAATACAAATTGGGTTCAAATAGATGTTTACTATCAAAGGCCATACTTACTCGATGAAGTGACGGAAGCGTAAGAGGTCTTTTCATCCTCACTGTACTTAGACCGCCTTCACAATAATCTTCATTCATTTCAGTATCAATCAAATCACTTTTGCTTCAATGCACCCAAATACAGATACATTAGGGATTGAGTTCTTTGAAGCACTCGTATACGTCAGGGTTTGAGGGGGAATCTTTCAACTTTTGCATATGTCCCAGTCCCACTGCTGCATTTATTTTGTAACATCATGTGAAAAGTGAGTGAATCTTCTTGCCTATACATTGAAGAATCTTTTTTCTGGAACTGTAATTCAATTGCAGCATAGATATTCGTTTTATTCAAAGATCATGCCGTACAATGGAGCTCTCACTTTAATACTTTCAAAAGCATCCTTCAATCAGTATTCAAATTAAATCAGATAAAATATAAACAAAAATTATTCAAATGCTACCGATATGTATTATGTAGTACGTTCATTCTTATGTCCTTATTATTTCGGTTCACTGGTGTTGTTCTGTCGTACTGTCGCTGTCATGTTGGAGGGTGCCCATAGTTCAATGGGTTTTAGAGTCATTGTCAGTTGTATTAACTTTTGGGGCCAAAGCATTATATGATCTGGTTCGGAATAGGGCACGTTAACGTTTAAATCCTTTAATCTTTGGTTTGTACAGTGGAATGGATGTGGCAGTTAGAGTTATTTGAAAGGATCTGTCGGGATGTGGTGTAACCGAGGCTGACAGGCAGTTTCCACAGTGCCATGCAGCAGTGCAGTGTGCTGTCCAGATATGTGTGGGGAGAACGTCGATTTTTCTTCCCAACCTCTCGGCTGGATGTCACATTGCCTCCGTACCTATTTTCGTCGACAATGTTTAATGCATCTTTCGTGTATTTATGTCCCACTACAACGCATGTCTCTGCCTACTAAAACATTGACAGGAGCTGAGGGTCGTGTGTATGCTAGAAGGGGATAGTAAAGCAACTTGCATTCAATGTAAAACTTTGGAAATTGTTCCCAAATATGAATTTTAAACGCCGTCAGGCTGATGTAGGTAAATTGGTAAATATGGTAGGAAAAAGGTTCATTATCCGCATCTATGGCTGCATTCGTACTGCGATTCTTCGGGCTACTTGTAAGGCTTTAAATTGTACTCAAAAATCAGAGCTTCCCCCCTAAAAATACATGTTCGTGAATTTCGTGAGCTCAACTTTTTCCGAATTAATTCCAATTTCATTCTGTCTATGGCTCATCCAATTCATTTTACTTTTTCGTAGCAGTTTTAGGATGTAGGTACATACATACTATTCATGGAAAGAAAGATAAGTTCCGTACCTTTAGAATAGAGTTTGAAGTTTTTGTATTTTAAAGAACATCATAGTTCATTTGAGCTGAACTCAAAACGTGACACGCCTTTTGTGTAATACGCGATGTGCATTGCATGGGAGTATATTCCTTCATTGTATTTACCAAAGAAACCTTAAAACTCC
>JAQFZC010002724.1:0-21642 GCA_034695205.1 Dicyrtoma fusca
AAAAGATAAAAAACCCGGACACCAGGGGTCTGAGATGAAATATGCTTTTAAAGGCTTTTTAGGCGTTCTGGTGTCCTCTTAATCTTAGATTAGGTATTCTATTCACTATGGTCTTTACGAGGGAAAGACAGCAGCTCTGCTCTGCAGCTGCTTAAGTTTGACAATTGACAATTAATTCATACATATGTTTTGTATAATTATAGTATTGCTCGATCAGGTCATCCGAATTTATGTAAAAAATATTCAAAATTCAAGCTACATCTACAAAATCTAAGCTAGTGTACTTAGAATACACATAACATACATTATATTCCGTAAATCATCGAATGCCTCGACAAGTGTTAAAAAATCATGCCTTCGCTTTGGGATAAATTTCCTTTTTCGATGATGTAGGGTAATGGGATACATCCAGTATTTTATGTATTAATTAAGTACTTGCGGGTATTTTGTTCAATTGGAACATTGACGGGAGTGTCTTATCCAAGGGTATTAGGTCTCTCCAATGGTATTTGGTTACACCTGTTAATCCACAAAAAATAATGTTTTGCTGACTTAACTAGGTGGCCTAGGGCCAGCCGGGCAGTAGCCTTTTTGGCTAGAGCAAGATTGAACGGTCAACGGTGGTTCTTTTGGAAACTTCTTCGCTGGGGTGGGTTCTAGATCGTCTAGATGACCCTTCTGAATTCAGTTGTTGCCTTGTTTCTTGTTAGTATTTCCTACATGTAAAAGTTGACGAATTGTGAATGGGTTCTGCTCCCGTCTCAAGAACGTAGGGTAGAAGCTGGTAATTGTGATCGATAGATTTGTATGGAAAGCAAAAGAATAAATTCCCAATATTGTTTTAAGGTTAGAATACAAGACTCGTTCTTCAAAAATAACACCACACTAGTAATTTATTCGATTGCTTTCCTTACAAAACATCAATCGATCACAATAGCAAGCCGATCACAATTACCAGCTTCTACCCTACATGCAATCAATGACCGTAGGTTTAATAAATGGCTAATATGATTACGTATCTTGTAATCTTTATCCATCTTGTGTTCCTCTTTAATATATATACATTTATGGAGGTAACAGGTAACGGGAAAAGCCAACAAGACTAACCATTTTATTGTCGTTTTATGGTTAACTTTTTTAAATTCGGTCGACGGGTAAGCAAAAAACTGGTCTCTGAAATAGCTTGAAATGTAGATATTGCTTTCTGTAGATTCAACGCATTTAGTTTGGGTCTTTAGATTTACCATTTTTAATTTGATTCTTTAGTTGTACAGTTCTTGAAAAATGTTGAGTTTATTGCTCGGTATAGTTATGTACATCTGTAACCTCGACCGAGTCAGGTCACCATTTTCAAGAACTGTGCAACTAAAGAATCAAATTAAAAATTAGTAAATCTACAGACCCAAACTAAATGCGTTGAATCTACAGAAAGCAATATCTACATTTCAAGCTATTTCAGAGACCGTAATTTTGCTTGCCCGTCGACCTAGAGGCCTGGTTAACTTTTTTGAATATTTTCAATTTACAGTGATTCTCTGGGTACATACACACACACACGAGTATTACGACGGTCTTAATAACTGCTTTGACTTTCGCACAAGGGATATGGAAATAGCGAGGAGAATAATGCATTTTATTTATGATAGTAGACTGGCAAACTTTAACAAAGCTGGCACTGTTTTCCCACGAGAAGAGTCCAACTGAATCCGTTTAAATATTTATGAGCATTGTATTGTTGTAGTTAGGAAACTGATACATGTAATAAATAATTAGGAAGTAGAAACACTACAAAATATGTAGGATATATATGTAGCATACTTAAATCATTTGCAATTGTTGCTACGCGTTTATTTGGAACCTGCAATTTATTGAAAAGTGGCCATTGATTATGCATATAAGGGCTAATACGTATTATGAGTTGTGTGAAACGAATGATTGAATACATGCTTGTGATTACTTTGTAAGAAATCAAAATCAGACATTATTTTATTTAATACTGCAAAGTTAGTTTTAACCCCACGACACGACGGATTGAAATCAATCATATTCTGCAGTTAATAAGTAGAACAGGAACAAGCTGGTGTAAACATTAATCATGGATATAATCACGTCATTGCGATTATTTAGTATAAATATACAATAATTGTTTTAAAGATTGACCTTGACCAGACTATAACTTAATGCTTTTATAAATAAATATGAATCAACGTAGACTAAACACAGGGATACAATCATAACAAATCACGCGTTAAATAATCGTCGTGTTTTACATTTATGATTTCCGCTGCAACACCTATCTCGGTTAAAAGCAACTTTTATATACGAGTTAAACACAACCCATTAAGTCTTTTTAACAGCCTTTGGTGACACAAAACACAAATCATGTCAGTATGTAGCAACAACGCCTTTAACAATTCATAGCACTCATAATTTTACACGATTATCAAACCAAGTACTTTAATTACAAATTAATTACAAACATTATAGTATTTATTTATTATTATTAGTAAAAACAATAGTAACTACATTCTACCAAATGATCACTTCTAGAATACATCATAAAAAAGTGAGACCATTTATAATAGTTAAAAACGCATCATTGTGATGGGTCAGATGCATAATGATGGGTATCTTCATAAGATGGGGAATTAACTTGGGTCATCATATGATGGGTTTTTAATTATTATACATGGACTCACTTTTTGGCAAAATGTTGGGTTCCAAATGGTTTTTGGTAGAATGTACTTTTAAGTTTAACTCGCATGCTTCGTACTCCCTGTCCGCAGCAGCAGTGTGTCATTTGTACAAAATTTATGTAAATGGGGAAAACAGCAAGTAAATGTATGCTGACTGACAGTATTCAATAGTTAAAGCTTATAAGACAGATTAATAAATAGTTAGTAATGAGTAAAATAATGAAATGATGTTATATGCCTATTAAAATATTAATGCCGCTGATTATTTATACCTAGAAAAGGCTAGTGATAAGTTCAACAAAATTCCTCGAGATCTGAAATATTAAAATAATAATTTATCTCATCAAACTCTCACAACATCAGACAATAAGACATCAGACCAAACTAAACGAAGGAAAAGTGCTCTGTATGATTTTACAGTCAACGGAATCCACTGTACTGGTAAGTAATAATTTAATTTATACGTAGGTAAACATCAGACCATCTTAACCGTAAGTCGATTTCCCGCTTATAATAATATGTATTTGGAAGTTAAATTATTAAATTAAATACAATAATTACTCTACTGATAGTGAGCTTCAATGCTTCCGCGGAGACAGAAGAGGTATGTCATCGTTTCGGTATTTTTACATTGGTTTGTGGCATTATAAGTGAGCATGAAACTCGTAGTCCAGGTCACTACAAGGCAATAATACTAAGCTAACGGTTAGGAAAACCTTAATTACAATTTCATTAAAAGCGTGCCGAGTATTTATATGACGTGAAAGGCCTGACAGTCATTAAAAAACATTCGACAAAAAGTCTTCGCTGGACAAACATAACTACCTAATTTATTTTGTGTAGTACATAAACTATCCGCAGCGTGTATGCCTAATTGAATTCAAACTATTAGTATGTAAACAGGTACATATAATAATTAAAACACCATAAAACACCTTGCGTAAGTAAGTACACGTCACTCACATCACAATCTATCTGCCAGCTTGAAGCTCTGTGCTCTACTCAAATCTGTTGTCCTCAACTGCAATCCAAATGTCGCAGTTACAAATGTAATATATTCTTGAGTCATGTAATCATTAATTAGCACATTACCTTTTTTCCTGTAATTCAGCCAAGAATGATAAAATAAATAAATGACTGATTTACGGGATGTTTCGTAATATCGACGGGAGGTATGTATTATGTATAGAAAAATAAAACATTATTTCAGTATACTGTTACCTATATAGCACAATACATGCCAAGAAGGCACAGCTAATTTATATCAAGCATCCTCTAGGATCCTTATAAAATTCACAAAGCGAAACTTCAAGAGATTAAATGTCGATTCGAATTAATAAATAGCAAGTAAATTATTTTTTGGTTTTAACCACGCACAGCGTTATTATATAAACTGTACTGTTGGGTGGGAGAGTTTGGGAGTTGTGTTGTCTTTTCGAAATTCTTTTTGGGCAACAACAGATTAATCTTTCGGCATCACAAAACCAAACGAAAACAAATTAAATATCTGCATGCTCTAATATAACAGATGTGTTTCTCAACCGAAATATTTTATTGCTAGTATACAAACGCTACTTGTTTGGATAATGAATAAATTAGCATTGTAGTCAAACAAGCGCAGCTTTAGTAGAACACAGACCTTAAAATGACTTTCCGAACTGAATTACATGTAGTTCTGATTGCTATTCAAACAAAACACAAGTTATTAGTTAGTCGACTGAAAACTTCTCAGAAAGCTTAAGAAATTCACAGAAGAGCAATTTAGTACACAAATGCGTCCTGCTTTTCGAAGGGTCCGTTCTCTTCTATGTTGTCATAAAAAACGAAATCAGAGCTATAATTGCAGCCACAGTAACAGCTAAAAAGTAAAACACTGAACTTCGGCCGGCTAGTCACATATTATTGGCCTTCACGTACCTCAACACCTTTTGAATGTTCTCTAATCTCCTTTGGAGACTATTCATGCTTAAAATAGCTAGCTGAGCTTTGGGTTCCAGGGGAAGAATAGCCAAAAGCCACCATGCCCACCCGGGTCCATCCGTGGACTTGATCCAATTACTTTCGGGATTAGGCATTTCTCCAAAGTGAGCAAAAATCCTTTGTTGCAGAGTCTGATTTATGGATCGGAGCCAGTCTTGACCTTCGGAATATACCTGATTATGAATGTGCTGTACGTCTGTAAATGATCAAAACAAAACAAGACAAATGAATTACAGTAATCCAAGTTTAACTGTACTTAGGAATACATAAATGACTGACAATGAAAATGAAGTATTCCGGTATGCATTTAAAGCACAGAAAATCAATTCTAAACGCTACGCTGAACTAATGTAAATCAAGAATACTTACGACGAAGGCTATCATCCTCTATTGCTTCATCTTGCAAAATTTCAACACGAGCAGTGTTGTAACCATCTTTTTGAGATTTACTCACAACTTTGAATCTTCTTCTTCCAACAGTGTTAACTACAGAGCGACCATCCGCAAAATATTGCACATCACGAATTTCAAGCAAAGTTCCAAAATCAGCGTAACTATTCTCGCCCTCCTGCACGTAACAGCACATTCCGAAACGCTTTCCACCCGATTCTACGCAACGACGAATCATCAGTCTATATCTCGGTTCAAACACTGAAAACAATATTGACACATTAAAATAAGGAAAAATGTAACAATGTGTGCATACACCAGAGCATGGATTAAATATATGTATATACATACATATGTAAGTGATTAGGTAAGTTGTTATTTTTATATTTACTTACCGTGTAGGGGACACGGAACTGTTGGAAAAGCCATCGTACATACAAAAATAGGTATTTCAGCTGTAGAATTACGACCCAGTGGATCAGTTTCCGCAATTTCTTCCATGTGTTGCTGTGCACGTTCGGTGTACTCATTAGGTAAAAACTGGGAAATGCCTATTTCTATAAGTTGTGTCACCGAATGCCTTCGATGAGCCAAGTAATCGTTTAAGGATGCCTTACACAGAGGACAAGCAGGTGAATGATCTAAACTTCTTTCTAAACAAACGCGGCAAAAAGTATGTCCACAAAATGTCGTAACAGGCTGATGCAGTAGTCTGTAGCATAAAGTACACTCAACATCACTGCTGGAGACCCGTGACGAATCTACAGGCCGTGAGACTGTCGGACCACGACCAGCGTCAATTGAAACTTTTGTTCTCGTGTCCATCATTTCACTTTGAATACGGCTCATTTCTTGAACTGATCGGTCAATCAATCTAACAATTCTGGAAACTTGTAAGTCGTGGCTCAACTGATTGTCATTCAAAGTGTTATTGCTTTTTTTAGATTTCTGATGGTAGTGGGAACCCTTAGAGTAAGGGGCAGAACCGTGCTTCCTTGAATCCCTTGCATCGCATTCTGGGGCAGCAGACTCGTCCCCACTGGAGTTGTACTCCGCATTTCTAGTTATTTTTGAACCTTTGGGACCCTTTGGATACGGAGATAACTGAATTTGATCAAAGCTATGACGACGGTGTGAAACACTACCTAGTGCTCCTGCTGCTTGTGCAAATATTTTATGCAGAACTTTCACCATCTCGATTTTTATAGGGATGATTCCAGGATCACCTTCGGATTTTGCAGCTTTCATTAAGCAAATACAAAAAGTAAGGTTGACAAAAGCTTCTTCGTATCTTCCAAGGGACACTAGAATACAAGATTTTCGAAAATAGCCTTTTGCCCAAAGTGGACAATTTTTTATTGCTGCATCAATGTCCACAAGGGCTTCCTCACTTTTTCCCAGTGTCAGTAGCACATGAGACCGATTTCCCAGAGTCAAGTGATCGGTTGGAGCTGGAAAAATAAAAAGTAATGCTCTTTTAGAAACTACATACTTAGAACTTTTCACCATTAAAAATGATTTTGCTTGTCAATTTACACGCTAGTTCTTATTGTTGTGAGAACACTGTTGTTCTGGGGAAACAGCATAAACGTAACTAATATTGGAGAAGTACTAGGTAGATCAATTTGCACACAATCTGTCTTTTGCACTTATATACATACATACGAGTCAGGAAAAGGTATAATTCTTGGCACGGAAAGAAAGCCTTACACACTTTATCGGTCAAAATATAATAGTTAAAACCAGGATAATAAATGCGCTACTTTATTTGCACTTATTCAAATAGGACGGATATCACATCGTTAAGCCATTAATTACTTAATGTTGAAGCACTGGCACTTTCGTTAAGTGATTCGAAATTCAAAGTTGCATGTTGCACTAGTTGACTAGTAGATTACTATTGATTACTTATCTGAATCTGTAAAATAATTTTCAAAGGCCTTAAAAAATCTCCCCATTCTCCTTTTTGGTAATAATTCTTAGTTGAATATACTGAACAAGTTAACATGTGTGAGATACTGTACTGGATACTGAAATCCCAAATACTAATACAGTAAATGCCTTAATCATTTACTTACATGAAATCAATTTGCAACAAAAGCTAATTTGTAACAAACAAAAAATTGTACATATACACAAACTAATGGGACTGTAATCGCTAATGGCCATTGCCACAAATCAACTAGAGCAATAAATAGTAATAATAGGCAATTAAATGTGCATGATAATTTACTCTGCCACAATCACAATCGCTTTTAAACGAAATACACATGTACCGAACAATACTTTTTCACATAAAATCACATTCACATGATAAGTACATTTGTGCTAATGATCAAATGAATTCATTTTTTAGATCAAGTTTAGATTGAAATATTTTTAATTTTGAATTCAAACCCCTCTATCGACTTATGACTTAGGCAAGTATGTATCATTATTGTTAATATCTGTCAAGTAATATTATATTTAAATTTTAAAATGACGGTTGAAAACTGAAGTATATAAATACATTAAAGCTTTATCCAGTCCAAATTACATACCTACTAATTATTCTAATAGTCGTACTAGCGGTCGGTACACATTATTATATGCATATCCAATTTGTAACCATAAATTGACAAGGTTAAAGATATTGTGTATCAGACTGCGGTTGTTCTATCTTAATTATGTGAGTTACTTACTCAATTCCAAAGCTTGAGAGTATTTACTGAGTGAGCTCTCCCCTTGATTAGCATCAAATAAAAGATTCCCCTCATTTCGATATGATGCAGCTTCGAGATCTTTAAACCACCATTTTTCAATTAAAGATCCTAAAAGAACATTTAATTTCCCCCTTTGGATTTCGGCACTACTCAGCGGATTGTTACATCGCTTACAACTACTTCCTTCCACCTCCTTCTCCAAGCACTTCCGACAATACGAGTGTCCACACTGAATCGTGACGGGCTCGACAAGGATACCAAAACAAACGGGACAGGATAGGACATCGACATATGAGAAATAACCAATATTCTGAGATTTAGACAATATGGGAATTTGAATAGCACTTTCACAAAATATATCCACAAAAGTCCGAAGTTCATCCGAACACATTGATCCAGTAAAGGAACGATAAAGATGAATTAAAATTTCTACGGCTACTTTCATATTTTTATTTTGTAAGGCAGTCGAAATACTCGAAATAGATTCTATTCCTTTGGTACAATTATGGGACATGGTTCCGCCCGAACTGACACAACTATTATTGCTCCCGCCCTTCACACCTCCCATTCTTGATTCCTAAATACCCTTGTTGCTGACCCCGTCAATTCCTTAAATTATTGTCGTCAAGAATTTTAAAGACATTGATGAAGGTGTCCACACATGAAGACAGTCGAGAGTAATTCTTCACTTCCACTTCCACCGCTCTTTTTATTTTTCCGCTTTAACAGTCAACAGTGTAGCACTCGATTGTTGATGAAATTGATGATCAAGAATTGTTACACGCTTATATAGATTTATTCACAAAAGTCACAATACAATTAGCACTTTGCCGATATGACTGTGATTACACTCCGTTACTACTAATCACGAATCTTGTATATTTTGTTATAATTATCTGCAGATGCTAAGTGCTCTTAGAATCTTTCAGTGTGCTGGGCTCTGACTGCATTAAAAGTACGGAACGTGACTTCACTCGTCAACTTGATGCTCAGCAACCTACGAACGTCGACGGACTGTGGACAACTGATCCCACAAACGAAACGCAATGTCTCTCTGCCATCTCTTCCCTCTGCCACTCTCTGCGTACACATTAATACACTCTCGTGCATTTTTATACTACGGAGTAATACGTAACGTCAGTTAGGAAGCAAAATGAGGTATTTCACAAGATTGTGTATTATTTATAATCATTATTATTATTAAAGGGCTCCGGGATATCGAAGATTGTGTATTTGATGGGTCTCATTTTGTTTGGCAATAATAGACGACGGCGCACCGTCTTTAACCTTTTTGAAAGGATAATACCAACGTCTAGTTTTACATCTTTTTAAAACTGTAAACTAGTTTTACATCTTTTTAAAACTGTAAATTACTAGTTTTACATCTTTTTAAAACTGCAAATTACTAGTTTTGACCTTTTTGAATATTTGAATTTCTAGTACTGACCTTTTTGAAAGTGTTAGTTACTAGTTTTGCATCACTCTGAAAAGTGTAATTTCTAGCTTTCACCTTTTTAAAAGTGTAAGTTATTAGTTTTGACCTTTATAAATGTGCGAATTTCTAATTTGGACCATTTTGAAAGTGTTAGTTACTAGTTTTACATCTTTTTGAAAATGGTAATTCCTATTTTTAAGTTTTTGAAAGTGTTATTTTGTAAGGCATTGGTTCCATGGTTTCCCAGTTCCGAGTAGGTTAAGAAGAAAAATGAGTACATATTTCCGTTTGAATAGCCACATCACAAGCAAAATGCCCAATATACACGATACCATTTTAATTTAAATTTGCGTTTACGATTTTTATGGAGATTGCCTCATGCTTTGCTTTTGCTTTTAGTCCGACCTGGCTGTGTGGAAGTACCTACCTCACTTTGCTTCTTTACAATATTCAAACAGACTGAGTCAAAAATTGTTACGTATTCAATGTCGGTACTTAATAGTTAGGTAAGTACCTAGCTGTAAATGTATTGTCCTTCCCTTCTCAATTTAATTTACTGAATTACGACATATAGTTGCTATATATTATGTATATAGCTTCAAATCATTGAGCTACTGATAATAAGCCAAGCTGGAATACAAAAACAAATGTATTATTAGGCAGGCAGTACTTATGCATGTGTGTATGTATATGCATCAGTATTACGAGGCGATGCAAATACTAAATTAGTTATGACACAATAATAATCATAATAATAATAAATGTAGCATTTGCGACAGGCTTGATTATTAACCGAGTCCTTTTCTGGTTTTAAAAAGTATTCCTATCATTCTTTTTAGTAAATATGTTCGCCTTTTTTATATGACGAAGACAATGATGTCCAGTCCTTTTTTGGTGATTGAACCAAATTGACTACCCGCACTGGGTTATTAGCTGTACCTGATAGCGCTACGTCCTGTACATAATCATTTTTTATTCTTTCCGCACATACTTTTACCAGGTGTCAGGAAGAAATTCTTGGCGACCAAAAGTCGATTTAAGCATCATACCCCATGGCCATACGAGGGATCGTTTATTCAACCTTGCTCCCATTACAGTTAGATTTACCAACCAAAAAGTTCTACTTCACTGTCCATTGAGTATTCGTAAGTAATTTTTGTAAAATAAAATACGTAGGTAAGCAAAAATTCATTTATAACTTCTTGTTAGTATTTCTTGTAACGTAGCATTGGCTCCGAATTAGTGTAGTCAACCTTAGAATGTTAACTTGTGTAACCTTTATGAACAAATTAATCATAACATGCATTTTTATTTTTTATGGAAATGAATGTGTATGCTGTAATATTTTCCGTACAGAATGCAAAGTGTCTTCAATCTCTTGATTCTGTTAGTACTTGTTTGGTAGCCTGGCATATACCCAAGCTTCCGAAGTTATTGACGTGGATGCAAATAGGTACATAATGATTTCATTGTGTTTTAATGTTTAGTTGGTAAACATGTAAAAGCGAGGAGAGAATATGCATAATAGAGAAAAACCAAGGCGCACGTTTGAGCAACGTGAGTTATATGCACTCGCTTCCATCCATCCGATCAGCTTTCCTTTCCTATAATTTGCAAGTTATCTAACTCTCAGATTCTAAGAACAACGTCCATTTTATGTATACGGAGGCTTATGCAGTAAGGAGCATGTGTGGTGTAACTATAACTTGTGTACTCTTCTGCGATCTGTAATTATTGGCAAATGTTAGTGCTGCTGACGGTTCTTCGGGGTTCTTTTTTATTCTGCTGCCCATAAAAATTCAATAGAAGGTTTACCCAATGTTCAGTGTAGTAGGTACGTAGCAAAAGACGAAAGTAAATACCAATACTGCAGTATTGCAAGTGCCTATACAGTATACTGTATAGGCACTTGTTACAAAATACCGTCAGAAAGCCTTCGACGTAGGTAATTACATACTGCATAGACTGTGTATTCAGGATATGTATTTGCGTTGAAAGCAGGTCATTGTTCCGTATAAAATATTCTGGTGAAGGTTATTTCATTTGGCAAAGGTTAAGTTCCCACAGACAGAAATAGCTGAATATTTACATACAGCCCAGGAGACTCAATCAGTCATTATTTTAATTACGGAACAGCATGATAAGTAAGTAGAAGCAAATTACACTGGATGAAAGTGGAGAGGCTATGAGAAAATATTTAATACATAACATAAATATAGTCGATTTGTGGTTAAAGTTAGATCACGAATTGGTTTGATGTTGGTGAGTTCTACCGCGCACAGAAGGAATTCCCACAGAAAATACCTCCCAGAGTTTGCATCAAAAAATGTCAGTGAAATATGCATTTGCTATTATGATATAAAATCATTTTAAATACCTTGGAAGATTGCCTCAAGTCATTTCTCCAGTCAAAATACTATTACATTAACCGAACGCAATAAATCGAGTTTATATATAATGCTATTTATTCCCGTCTAATGATTAAGAGATTTGATTGTTTTTGCTTCAGTGTCAACTACCTTTGTTTTCTTTAGGCTTTACTCATCACGTGACACCATTAAATCTCTAAATCGTTCGAAACGAAACGCAGTAATCTTCAAAGTCCTTTTCATATCCAGCTATGAACTGCTTAGGACTGGGACGAAAATAATTAAATTTAAATGATTGGAATCTTTTATTGAACAAATTTTCTGTTACAGGAATCATTTCATTCATGGGTGTTCAGGGCGTCGTCACTTACCTGTCAGGGTTTAGTTCCTTCGTTGGGAAAGGAACGTGGATCCAAATCTTGAATTAGAACTAAGTTCAATGTTTGGGTATGAAATATTAAGTTCATAATAGTTATTGTTGGTAGTTATAAGCATCCATTCATGAATGGATGTTTCCCTTTAATTCCAGCTGATACAATTTAATTCACCAGAGGAGCTTATTTTAGAACGCAGAGATAACGAAGCCATTGCCTTTCTCAATCTGGACTTGTGAGCTGGATCAGAGGAATATTGTTTGGAAAGACGAAGCCACGAAGCATCCGATAACATAATTTAACACGATAGAAGTTTTGCAACAATGTTGTATTGATCATTAATTCTAAAGGTGTGATTACACATCCAAGAAACTATCACGTCATATTTCTTCTTAGAAACAGAAAAAAACCTGATCTCAAACTCTAGATTTAGCATGATTCAGTCATCATCTTAATTACGGAACAGCAGGGCAAGTTGAGGCAAAAAATATGCTGGATGAAAAAGCGGTGAGTCGAGTCTACTAGAGAAGAAGCAATAATGGGTAATATCATTACATATCAGGATGGCATGCTTCATAAACCCTAGACTTTGAGGCCTAATGCTGTAAATTTATTAAGGCAAAGAATAAAAGGAAAGGCAAGGACCAGACAGGTAGCGTAGGTAAGGGTTGAGGCTGAAGAAGACTATACATATACGTGGAATATACTACACACAATACAAATGCATACGAAATACTAAAAACGAGACGTGTATTTAATTTCTCTCACTCGACTTTGACAGTTCGAAGGAACCTCAAATGAAACACGCATAATCGAATTTCCAACCGAAAA
The DNA here is from genome assembly GCA_034695205.1 of Dicyrtoma fusca. Lineage (NCBI taxonomy): Eukaryota > Metazoa > Arthropoda > Collembola > Symphypleona > Dicyrtomidae > Dicyrtoma > Dicyrtoma fusca. The sequence goes on from JAQFZC010002724.1 coordinate 12,778, forward strand.
CTAGTTAAGCATATTAAGCATTAGACTAGGTTGCAGTTGGTTGGTTATTACCTACACACATTTCATAGACGTAGCTCAAGCTACTCGGTGTACAGTAGTGCATGTACATACCATATGCATATAAATTTATTATCTTCTCAGCTCTCCGCCATCACATTAACGTATATTGCATTATATACCCCTTCGTCCTTGTAACAACCAAATGAACTCACTCACACGTCACGATCACTCACACCGTTCTTGCAATGCATAGTGGCTTGTATAGTTACTGGTAGTTTTCTACGTGTCATATCCACAATTATATAATAATATTTAAAAAATTCGCATGAAGGCAAAAGAGCTTTTTGAACTTGTAGTCTGAAGTGTGATCTCTTCATTCGAGTGCTTTTCCAGTGCCAATGACAGAGAAAATACGTCACTTAATTGAGCTCTGGTTGATATAAATTTAGTGTATGTAGGCGTAATCAACATGCGTTGACACTACGCATAGTGTGTACATATGTATACACCTGCCTACCTACCTTAACTTTTACACCACATTACCATCTGAGGCCAGTTATTCTTTGAAAACCAGTCAGTTATCATGTTATGTGTTTATCCAGCTGGACTTTGTATTTTGCAAAGAATGGTGGATAATGTACAAATAATTAGGTATTATTGCAAGTACCTACATTGTATTGGTAGTTTAATTAATGCGAATACAATGCATCCCAGACTAAACTACCCAGTACTATTTAATTATGCCATCAAGGAGGATTGATTTTATATTTATATTCCATTCCTTACTCTTGTCTGTCAAGTTGAGCGGGTTGGGAATTATTGATTTATGTGTGTATGTCGTTTGTGCATATAATGTATAATATACTTACACCAAAGCCTACTAAAAGGTGGCACAGATGTACATACAGATAGTAAAGAGATTAACTCAGCCTCTTAATTCCTTCTTCAGAAGAGCCAATAACCTCATAAAGAGAAGAGCAGAAAGGAAGAAATGACTATATTATATTCTACCCTTGTCCGCCTTGGCAATTTTTTATGTCCAATTCAGATGGTTTAGGGCAATGGCAATGGATGTGTACTATACGAGTACAAAAGCTTTTTTGCATACAGAATCTTCTAATAAAAGTCAACTAAAAGTACAATATCCACTGTGGTCAGGTTGTTGTTACCTTTTACCATGTGCATTAAATATATGTAGGTACACCTACAACAGAATGAACAACAGACTTATAAAACAGCGGGACTGGAATCATTATTATTCAGACAAGTAATAGGTATGTAAGGTACCTAAAACGTGATGTAATAAAAGGTAATATAACAGCCATTGTCTTCCTACTTGCTGATGTCCAACTGGAATAAACAAGGTACTGATACTAGCGTTACGTGACAGCGCAAACAAAATCAACCATAATATTAATAGTAGATACATTGTATTAATACAGGTATATATTATATAATACTTAATACTTAGTGTGCTATGGAGCTATTATTTTTCCCAAATATAATAAACTAGAAGAAAATAACCAAGTGAGCCAGTGCAGTGGTACGAGTAAGCCATGTCAACATCAGTAAACCTACTTTTGCCTATCGTCGGTGAAGAAACATTTATGTTGTAAGTTTAGTCCCCGTTTAAAAGCATTGTGTCGCGTGTCGAGCAGCGGCTTCAAAACTATTCTATCGCAAGTCCCAAGCAACATCACTACACAGTTATTACACAGTTACCCGTCCATCATTAATGGTGTCATTTGAGCCTTGCGACAAAGAGGTATGTACATGGACACGAGACAGAGCAGAGCGCTTTTAAGCGGGGGCTGGACTTAAGACACAATGCCTCTTCACCGACGCTATGCCCTTATAAAATTATAATTGTAGGTAGGTAGGTATCAACTATTCCTTTCCAAGCTTCAATGGTACTTTTCAACTTTTTCCTTTTAGGCTGTCGCTATACATATGTATATGCCTCCTTCCAGACTCCAGATCTTTCCTTCATGTGGAATTCAAATCAACAAACTCAATTAAGTACTTTTATGTATGTAAGAAAAATGTATCTTATGTAACTGTTCTCTTTGTTACATAAAGGAATAAACTTGTTCCTCCCTACAGTCACACATAGGGCTGCAGTGGAACAGCGCCACTTCTGACATTTCCCCATATTACATGATCCTAACAACCCATGACATGCATACACTCATTCTAAATTGCAAGGCATCGGGGACAAGAGTGTATCGTGAGCAGTTTCAACTTAACTTCTAGAAGGAAAATAATCTAGGAACCCATCTGTGATAACGTGATAAGTTCATATTACGTAATTTATGAAGCTTGTATAACTTATTTTAATTCCATGTATAATTTAACGAAAATTGTAGTCATTAATGTGAACTACAGGCCTATAATTCCAAAGTTTACGTAGATACATAAATATATATAGGTATCTATAATTGAGTATACCAGGCTAAGCGGTAGTATTATTCACGTATTGCTGGAGACTCCGTCTCCGTTTAAACTATTATATTATATAAAGGAAACAACATTGAAAAAATCCCTCAGTCGCTCTTCGTAATACCATGCATACATAATACCAAGTTTTCGGGCTAGTTACTTAGTGCGGGGAATAAGTACCTATGTACATATTATGCATAGTTATTTGAGGAGAGGCAATAGTTATATAAGGGATTTATTTTATAAGAAATTTGCAAGCGTGAATAATTTGCCACCCTGGCAGGAATCAAGTTAAAGTCAAAACGTCTGATGAGATAGGGATCTGCATATTATATGTATGTATGTACATGCTGTCATTGAGGCTAAACTCTGACAGTGACTGCTGCCTCTACCATGAATGAATCATTGGTATAATTACAAAAATACATGTAGAAGTTGCCAGAAGACGAGAGCCTCGTAGGACTTATACAATCCACGACAGTCCTGTGATGTCATGAGGTCCTGGAAGCGTTAAAAATACACGGTGAAATTATCTAGAACTATGTGTTCCGAAATATGTCTATGTTCCCAAAATGTGTATACGGACAGCTTGAGTTGGGCTTGGAAGGTATTGAAAACGGATTAGGTAGAAGAATTAGGGAGTCCGGAGTGATTCCAATTCCAACTAGCTCTACATAGCTCTCAAGTGCATTTTCGTGAGAAGTAGAGTAGACACTGTGAGACTGCTGTCGTCTTTTCCAGCTGTGGTTTTGAGCTACCCTGCACATGAGGAGTTGCTGTGTTACGAAACATCTTATAAAGTATTTACGTAACATAACATTCCCAGTATTCCCAGTTCAGCAGAGCAGTGCTGAGTCTGCCTGCGAGTGAGTCCAGAGAACTTGACAAAAAAAATCACACCATTTCTCAACTGAAATACTTGTCTAGCTCTACGAGAGAGATTATCTAGGGGCTCTCACTAGTCAGTGCTGTACTCCCAAAGGTAAATATATTGACAAGCACCAGATAAGATAGAGCTCACGCACACATCATCATTTTGCACCTCTCCAGCCTCTGTATGGACCTCTATCACATTGACTGTCGTAGTACAAATGTAAAGAGATACGAGATACCTAATCGCTTCTTCCGTTTCTTTTCCCTATAGGACCACTGCTCGGTTCCCGCACATATTGTACACATGCATACATATATAATTACTTTGTAGTTCAAGCTGAAGCTGAGTACGGCAATCCCACCAATGCATTTTCGAGCCTACGTGACTGCAATGACAGCATTTTTGGAATATCCGGTATATCACCACCAAAATCAAATATTCATTCATGCATACATGCAGGCGGCATATTATGTGCGGAATCTCCTCCTTACGTCAGCAATGTTATTTAAATAAAAAGTCCCATTTGACTCAGGCACTTACATAACTAGCCAGGAGTTGCGTTGTTGGAAATACATATGTATGTTAATGTCTTGGGACGACTAAAACTACGAATGGAATTTTAAATGGGAAGATAACAAAGGCCATTTAAGCAAAGTGAGAGCATTTAAGCGACTAATAGACTAATACTATAGGCAAATTCACCTTGTATAATATATTGTTATAGCATTTTGTTGGGAATACAAATGCAACGTGCACACAAGCTTTTGACAGGGATGTTCAAATTGGGCTTGAAATGATACACATAATTTAATTTTTCGGTTAATAACCAGCGTCATTTTGAAAGTGATAGTCTGCTAATCCATTATTGTCAATTTTGACGATGCTGACTTTTCTTGTAGGTACATACCTAACTCGGATCACGTGCCATTTCTATCCCACACTCTCACTCTGAGGTGTTTGAGCAGCGAGCGTACAACTTTTTCTCCACTTTGCCTGATTAGATGTTATACGATATGAACCTACACATTACGTGGCACAAATATTTGATTCCTATGAGTTGGACAGTGCAGGCTTGATTAAAATTTTGCTCCACGAAAGTTTTTTATTCAGGGGCTTTGAAAAGTAAAACTCACTTTATTATGAGAATGTTATATAAACCTATAGCTAATTGTAAGTACGATAGGTACATACATATATCCAGTGGGTTCTACGATCTAGGATCTTTTCTATACATTGTATTTATATAACTTCGATACAGCTTACTACGTCAACCCTCCATGAGGTTCGGAATTGGAATAAGCGGGTATACCTGGAGTTACATATATACATATACAGGGACAATGACATGCACCACTACAATATGTACATGTATACCTATACATTGCATTGGTTTGGTGGTCGGTGTAAAGGAACTTTTACTTGAGTGTACAATGAGCATATTATTAGAGTTGCCTGCCTTTACCAAAGCCTTTTTTTCTTCTCAAGCGCCCAAAACTTTCTCCTTTACTTGTCCTTTCATAACTTGCTCCCTCGCTACTCGCTACTCTCCACTTCAGTATGGAGTTGACATAACGCAAGTTACGAGTTGGGTTGTTGGGCAGACACTCAGGCACGCCGATTGGCTTTACTTTCATTACATAATACAAAAAGTCAAACTAAACCATCAGATATAATTTCACATTCAATTTCCTAGTCACGTTTCTACTATTCACTTCTTTTTATTAATATTTCAGGGACCTACTCAATATGTCATGGTTCTGTTATCCTGGATAAGCCTTACTGTGTATTAACGAGTAGATATGTACCTACCTACTACTGTTATGTATATTCAAAGCCGAATTATAGGCCATGCCATAATATACCTCGGTTAAGTTCCTGTAGGAAATTGATTTCCGAGGAACGAATTTGTAGATTTTCCAGATAAACAGTTTCCATCCCATTCCACTCAGTAATAAGATTAACTAAAATTGAATAAAATTGATTTTTAGAAGAACTTTACTATCTGCACTTAATGTTAATTTACTTTTCTGGAAGGTCGAGGACAGCCTTTCACTGACCTTCTCAGCAATAAAAAAAAGCAATACTTGACGGCTAACATATTTGTAGGAAATAATTTACAGTTATTTTGTAAATTAAAATTATTGGTATTATTATTACAAAAATCATAAAGTTGAAAAATAATTAAATGGACTAAAAATAGACAAAAAAAAATACAGATAGTGCCCGTAGATATGTAACTAATGGTAAAATACAGATAGTGCAGATCACTCTGTCTGCTCTGCTCCCCTCCCCCTCACAGTCATGTTCAGTTTGCTCCGGAAGGAAACTTTTGATCCATGCAATTAGAGATGTTGCTCCAAGCTAAAAGAAAATAATAATAAAATCAATACTGCCAGGAATATTTGATATTATAACACATACATAACTCCAGAAATGAGGAAGGGGAATTCAGGTAATTAAATATTAGTCCAATAATACTATCCTCTGAAACTTCGACAATTTGGGATGCTTTTAGAAAACGAGGATTTTGATAGAATAACTTCAAAGGGAGTTTCTGCTGCGTAGCGACTAGCTTGCACAATTAATTATTTGCCGATGAAATACATGAGCACAATTCATTTCCAATCTGAAACAAACACATAGAGCAAGTTACATAATATATGTATGAATACGGCTACTAGGCACATATCTCTCTAAATTATGCAGCATCATTATTTTTGTATAAATAACTTGACTCGATGCAGGCTAGCTAGCTAGCGGTAGGGGAAAAGTTGCTTGGGTAAGATACCTTCTTACTAAACCTTTGTGCCTTGCATATAAATCTACAAAAATTTTCCCACAAGTTTATCAAAGTAGTAACCAGTAATAACCAGGAATAAGATATAAGGAATTAATCCGCTGACTATGCAGTAACTAGTAAGAGTGCAAGAATACGACGCATAAAGCTCAGCTTCTACTTTTATAGTATTTTTCTATTTATCAAGTTAGATGGGACTGATAATAATAGAACAGTGCCCACGTAAGTAAAAAAAAAAGATTATAAAATGTATGCATTAAAATATATATAACAGCGATTTTTAAAGGATTCACTCGGTGGATATAGTGATTACAGAGGCCAACTATGTATATGTATACCTAGTTGTAGTAAATTGAATAATTAATAGTTTTTTCTGCAAATAACAATATATGTATAGAGTTATGGTATAGTTATAGAATGCTTGGCATTTAGATTTGGCGTACCTCAGATGTTAATGTTTAGCAGAGGGCATCGGACTTATATAAAGTATAGCTTGAGTCAGGCAGTCACGTTTAAACCGAACTACATACATTGTCGGTAGTTCGGTAGCGTGCTTGGCCTCGTGTGCTTTTATTAGCACGCCTGTTATGCATAAGTTCCTAATTTATATGTACATACCTACCTACTTACAAACGTATGTACATACCTACATTTCCATGAACCATACTGCGTGTTTGGCAATTCCCGATTCCTAGGTATTCCTTGGCTTTGATATATAAATTGCAAATATCTAGTGCTATTCACTTACTAGTTATACCTGTACATTTATTCACTTATGATTCCACCTGGCTGAAAGACAAATGTAGGCTTGGCTCATATTTATTGCATAAACTTTGCAGTTCATATAAATACATCTAGGTATGTACATACACACCTTCTCGGAACTTGGCTGTTTGGCATTAAAAGAAAGAAAGCAACGTAAGACAGTTTATGAATCTGTGATGTAAAAATTAATGCTTCCTTTGATACCAGTCACCCGTTGAAGTAAGGATAGAAATATTGTCCGGGGGACGAGGGCTCGGTTCGGTTGTGAAATCAAATCTGACTTTATTATGCTGTCGTAATTTACATGTAAATTGAACGTGTGGGTCACGTCCATGCTCCCTCAAATGTAATTGGATGCCGTCTCACTGGTCTCACTCTCACGTTTCCGGCGTCGTCAATATTTCAATGGCCATCATACACCATCTAGCCCGTCAATTATTTATCCGGAGAGAAAGCATTGAAGCCTTTGACTTTCCTTCTCCAGTGTCACTTAGTAGAGACAGCTGTGCCTTTCTTGTGAGAAGCTCTGCAAAAAAAAGGTGCCTACACAATTTTTTCCCATTTACAGTCCAGTCCACCCGCCTGTTCTGTTTTCCCAGGTTTCTCACCATTGCGCATTGATTTTTATGAATAGAGCCTTCAATTATGCACGATTATTCTGCCTTGGAGCATATTTGATGCCAGTGAGTGTATGCAACAGTTAGTGACTAGTTACCGTGTTTTTTCTCCTTCTTTATGCATAATGGAAAGTTATAGAGGCAACTAATCCTCTGACACTGGTCCATGAGATGAGCCAGCATCAAAATTAGGACGGGGGTACCGAGAATGACTAAAAATTAAAAGGCTACGAGTACGTTAGTTTATTGTTTATCGAGGCACACTGTGCAAGCATAAGAGGAAGTAATTACGTCAGTTCTAAAAGGCACATAATAGGTTATTAGATACCTAAGCTCAGCTCAGATTCAAATTAGCAAGACTAGCAGTCGGTGTATTCAATTTACTCACTTTCGCTTTTCAGTAGGATTTAATTGGGACATTGCATTGATGGGAAATGTGGAGAAGATCGTAGTGGATGTAGAGAGTTGGGGATTTATTTGAATGCAAAAGAAGACGAGGCTCGACATTGGGATTTGGAAGCATCCTGACTGACATGCCATTTTCCTGATCCCTTCATCAGATGTTCACGTAACGGCTTTTGTGCATGTGATTAACGTTGTAGTGTGCATATGTATCCGTGTAGAAGCACGAAAGAAGTCATTGTCAAATACACAGTTTATATAATGTATTTTGATTTGACATGTGTGGGAGTACCAACTACCTGAGTGCACAACACATCGGCTCGTCGGGAATATTTTATTGCCTCACGTAGGACAAAAGTAACTGTATATTCTAACTGATATGAAATGGTTCCGAGAACTTGTATAACTCAGTTGTATAATGAAAATGTTCATCACCGAAGTGAGTGGACTAAACCAGGCTTAAATGTACACTACTGAACCCCAAGCTCGTGTTTTTTACACGCGAGTGTTAAGGCTAGCACTATCATGTACAAGGTATCTGCTTCCTGTTCTGCAATGTATTTTTTTAAACGGAGTGACACCTTCATAGAAGCAATCCCGTGTTTGGATGACAAGCTAAACGTGAGAATTTATGTCTCAATATAAGCAAGGCGTAATTTTGAATCGGCTCATTTCCTGGGAGAATTAACGTTTATGTTAGTTTCACTTTGAGCCACCCACTTTTTCCGTGTCATCAGAATCGAATTTTCTCCCTTACACTCGTTTTTAACATTCAATTTATAGTGATCTTTTGATACATTGACATTATTTAGTGACCATATGGTAAGTGCCTATACCCCTCATGTATTTTAATGAACAGCTCCTTACATAACTGTAGCAGTTGAAGACTCAACTCCCCAAGTGCATGACTTAATTTATGCAAGCTCCCAGAGTACCATTAACTTTGAACGACTACGGAAACTTTATAAAGA